>OMLC01000165.1:23714-33760 GCA_900302585.1 Regalecus glesne
CTCCGCCGGCAGGAGACGGGTCCTGGGCCAGCCGGGTCGCAGACTCCGCACTGACGCCGTCCATCTCCACTTGTCCTGTCTCCCCATTGGTGGTGCCATCAGGGGACAGAACTATTCCTTGTTTCTATTGGAGGAAGTAGACCACAGAAGTAATGAAAGTTGCAGCTAGTCGTAGCTTTGAGATGAACTGTCATCGGTATCATTTCTGTTGAAAGAAGCACTATTTTGTCTGTTACCTCTGTGCTGGCCCACAGGTAGCACATGTGGAACTGATTCAGTTCACTGCTGATATGACAGAAGGCTACACAGGACAAATGGTGGTCGGGTTTGTGTTAGTGGTGCCAGGGGGATGTATGGTCATCCTGATGACCACTTGTGTTGTAGTGGTAAAGACAAAGCCGGACCAAACTCGGCAGTTTCAGAAATAATGCTGTCAGTGGCTGTTGTGAACATGCGTGGTAGTGTTGGCCTGCAGCGGCATACCCGCTGATTTCCCCGCGTACCTTCAGCACTTCTCTCAGACGGACCACCTCATTCCTGAGTCGGTCCCGCTCGCACTGCACGATGTCTGAGAACTCCCTCTGCCTCTCTAAGGCCTGAGCAGCAGGCAAGAGGTGTGTTGTTAGAGATTAGTGAGAGAGGACGGGAGGGAAGGGAGAGAAGGGGGGGGGGAGACACCGCGGTCAGGAAAAACAGCAGAGAAACAGGAGAGTCACGGTGTAAACCATGGTCAGGAGTGTGAGGGGTTAGCATGGTGTACTCGTACCGCGATCTTTTTCTCCTTCCAGTCCAGATTCTCCTGGAGGTCGGAGATCTCACGAGCACAGACATCCCTTTTGAGACGCAGCTGGGTCACTTCCTGGACACGGGAAGTGACCGGTAGCAGAAAGGAAGGAAGGAAGGAAAAGAGAGAGTACACCGAGGTGGGAGGAAGTCAGTGTGTGAGAGAGCAGGAAGCAGAACAAGCAATGTGAGTTGGACCAGCGAGAAATCTGAGGACATCCTGTGGGTTAGATTAGCAAGAGCTGCACCGCTGTGACAATAACCCTCTATTGCATTTCTCTTTGTGTTATCCTTGTTGCCCAATGACTGTGGCCAGTTATTGCAATTTAATTCTATCTGGGTTTTTGTAAATCTATAATCTTATCGAAGTTTTCCTGGTCCGATCTCTCTTCAGGAGCTGGCTCGGTATGGAGCATGCTCTTTCTGCCATTCAGATAAACTGGCCTTGTCTTACCACAAGAATAGGAATGTACTGAATCCTCCTTGTACAAGATGGATCCGTAAACGCAGGAGTAAATGTTGAGCATTTTGAAGTCATAATGTCTGAAATGGCGGTGGTGGTATTTATTACTCCGTTTTCAAGTCTCTCCCCACTCAGCGATGCAGCCCTGGGATCAATAAGCTAAGCGTTCAGTGCCCCCTGTTGGTAGGATCCACACAGAGGAGGGGAAGGTGGTGATGAAGATGTGACACTCACGTTCAGAAGTTCCTCGCTCTGTTTCAGCATCTCTCTCATCTCTTTAAACTGGAACTGCAGCACGCCGTGGGCGTGTCTCTCCCTCTCGTACTCCTGCGTGCAGAGAAACCAGACACGAGTGACGTGTTAGGGCTCCAGTGCAGAGGAGATCCCTGCTCTTTGAATAACAGATTACCTTCCCATGTTAGAATCGCTGCCATGACCACACACAGGTCATTGTGGAATAGTATGATGATGTTTAAGGCCATCAACTATCCTCAGCATTTCAGTAAAATATAGTAACATTCAAGAGGATGGATTTGAAGGGCCATGGGATTCAGTGGTAGAGTGCATGTTACGGGAACTGACGAGCCAGAGGCTGCAGGTTCAAACCCTCTGCAGGGCATCAGGAAGGGCATCTGGCCTCCATCGGAGTCCATGTCTTCCCCCACTGATCATGGCATGTAAAACGGGCCTCTTAGTTAACCATCCTCAGTGCACTGACACTGCGGGTTGACCTCCAGGTAAAAACATTTAACAAGAGATCCAGAGATTAGCCAGGTGGTCATGTTGTCCATGACCTCTGACCTCTAACCTTTGTCCTGTCGTCGTATTCCCGCCGCACCTCCCACACCTGCTCCTCCATCTCGATGAGGGCCTCCTTCAGCGTGTCCACCTGGTACATCAGGTTGGACTTCTCGTTGTGCAGCTGGGCGTTGGACACCATGGCCTTGCGGTATTTCTCCTCCGACTCCGCCAAGGAGTCCTGTCGGAGACGGAATGTCCGTGTCACGATCCAATTGGTCGGAGAATTAATCAACAATCAGCTTGTTTAATAAAGAAAAAACTGAGACGGCCATACTTTTATCTCTCTGATGGAGGCCTCGGTCTCCACAGAGAAGGAGGTGTCACAGCTCCCCCTGCGGGAGGAGGGGCCGCCCAGCGAGGCCAGTGTAGCGGCCGACAGCGTTGATGCAGTCCTGGAGCCCTGGAAGACACCAATCAGTCCAATTCATTCACATAGAGCGTCTCTCTAATCCATCAGGGCTTTCCATTAGGTGATGGTGCAGAGATAAAAATGCAGGCTCCAGGTACACTGCTCTTGTTAACGTGGCTTATGAACCATGATTCTTGGTTTGATGCCTGATCCTTGCAGAATGCATGTCAAGGTGTCCCCGAGCAAGACACTGAAACCTCTGAAATGGAATGGCAACCTGTCCAGGGTGTTTCCCCGCCTTTCTCCCCAATCAGCCCTGGGATAGGCTCCAGCATGGCTTTGCAACCTGACTTTGGATAAGAAGTTGATGATGGATAGATGGAGTTATTTGCTCATGACTCTCTATGGCTGTTTTGCGTTCCTGTCTCTCCCTCTCTGACAACTTGGGTGCACACTGAGACTGGACTTAATCCAGACTGCTTAGGTTAGAGGTCACATGACAAACTTTTTCACATCTGGTTTTAGCAACTCAGGCAAAATTGTGCTTTCAAGCTGTCATCCATCCATCCATCCATCCATCCGCTTATCCAAAGTTGGTTCACCGAGCCACGCTGAAGCCTATCCATGAAGAGCAGGGTGACACCTCGGACAGGTCTCCACTCCCTCCCGCCACTTAAGCAGTTCGGGGTTCAGTGTCTTGATCCGTCAATCAAAGGTGGTAATTATACATCATCACAGCTATCAGATGATGCTTTACAGCCTGTCTCTCACACAGATGCATCCTTGCCTTCAGTCGCACTGAACTACAACTATTTATATCCAAGTTGTTCAAGGCAGTTCACCCAATACTACATAATAAATTCTACGTGTTTGTAGGGTAAACACGGAGAGGACGCTACTGTAAGGACGAACGTCTTCACTTACTTTATCCACGAAATCTCTTTCGGACCTCTCCTCCACCTGCAAATCAAAGCACAC
Organism: Regalecus glesne; assembly: GCA_900302585.1. NCBI lineage: Eukaryota > Metazoa > Chordata > Actinopteri > Lampriformes > Regalecidae > Regalecus > Regalecus glesne. The sequence goes on from OMLC01000165.1 coordinate 27,089, forward strand.
GACCGATTGGCTGATTAGTTAAATTGACTGATTGACCAATCAGCTGCTTGCCAATACACTCGATTACCCAATAGGAACCTTCAGTACCTGTTATCATCAAGTGGGTGACTGAGTGTGTATTGCATTCATCTGTTGAGTTAAGCCCATACAGATGTTGGTATGGACATCCAGCATAGGCATGCATAACACTCAGACACACACACGGGAACACCCCAACACAAAGCACACACTACGGTTTCCATAGGTGGCATGGATCTAGGATGAAGAATTGAACTGGTCCTCTAGTTGTTGGTTGTTTTGGCGAGAGTAATTTACAAGCAGATCAGACCTTTTAAATCTCTGTATTTTAGCAGGTGAGCAGTCACCTGGACACTGAAAACCTCAGAACATAGCTGCACCACTGGGAATGGTCCAGTGGCATGCATGCACACACCACGGCTGCAGGAGTACAATATGTCCACCAGGGGGCGTCAGAGGCAGGAGTAGGAATGTGAAGGCAATGCACAATCACAGTGTTCCATTAATTATTGATATGGATATTAAGCTTTCGGATCAATAAGCCAAACAATACCACAGAGTGTTGTACAGAGGAGGGTTGAGGCCTGAAAGCAGGGGCTGTGGGTGAAAGGGAGACCAATAAGGACTGCTCACCACCGGGCTGGCGCGGGCTGAGCTGGCCCTGGAAGAGGCCCGCGAGCTGGACCCCAGAAACCCACTGTAGTCTGAAGGCTAGTATGCAGGAAGAAAGAAAAGGAGAGAGAATCCCAGAGATTGTGACAGAAAAAGGGAAGACAGAAGAAGAGACATTCGAGTGTTAGTTGTCAGCAACGAAGGACTTTTGAAAACCCAACTTGGACACCGAGCAAGCAGGAAAAAGGATAGGGTGGAAAAAGACTCAAAGGTATAATACGAGTCCCACATGCCCAGTTAGACCAAAGGTTCATTTCCAACCATGCATACAGACACACACCAGAGTCAGAAACTCATGTACCATGCTCCACGGAGTCCAGATATAACCATCCAACCTTCCTTCCTAAAGTCAACCAGCAAACCACACGTGGGGGACTGTGACCAGTGCATTGTCACGCCGTGTTGGATCAGACACATGGACGGAGAAATCTCACAACAGGACAACCAGTGCAACACAGATCAATCTCCTGAAACGTCTGGAGGACCTCAAACTGACAGAGACACAGAGGTGCATGCCAGGTGAACTCTCGAGAGGGAATCGAGAGGGGGAGGTGTCATAGGTCTGTAGGGGTGGGGTTATGGGGGCTTACACCGCGGGAACTGGAGCCACTAAAACGCCTGCCGCTGATGAATGCAGCCTCCTCGCAGATAGAGCCCTGCAGAGAGGAGAGAGCCATACGGTTGAAGCTCACACGCACACAGACAGGCATATATAGATGCATGCTCATGCATGATTAATCGTACGCACACACGCCGTCATGTTGCACTGCCAAGGACGCCATGTGCAGCCCATGCAGGGGCATTCACACACACGTGCATTTGTGCCCCATCACAGGCAGGTGTATGCAGGCAGGCAAAGATCAGCTTTCAGCTCATCTACTGTCACACTGACATGTATTCATGCCTTGAAGTGAACATGGAGATCGTCCTGTGTGCATGTCTCTGAACAGAAACACATGCACACACCCTCCAGGGGACTTTTTGAATGTGCATGTCCCGCGATGGTCCCATTCATGTCAGTCCGAGTCAACTTCCTTTGCGTAGAGGAAGTAGGAAGTAAAGAGTGTGGAGTGGATACAGTGCCAGACCTCCTCCGGGGGCATCTTCACTGTTGTGCTGACTGGCACATGCTTTGAGTTTATTTCATGAATATTGATTATTTCAGAATAAATCCAAAGTGCTGTTGACATGGCCAGATAACAGACTGCACGTCCACTACGCTCCACTCTGAAGCAAGCAGTGGCATCTAGTCTTCAAGCCACAATGGGATCAAATTAATAATCAGCAAAGGATTTGGACGATTTCTCTCAGACTAATGCGAAGCAAACGGTCCGGTGCGTGCAGCACTAAGGCTCAGAGGCCTCCACTGCAATGCCATCATGCTAACATGCCTGTGAATGACAGTGAGTGATGGACATATAGAGCCCCATAGAAACCACCATGAGTCTGTTCTGGTGGAGTCTGTTTGGCAGTTCAGCTTTTCTCTCTGTTTATTTAACTACCAGCTTCGTGTCCAGCTACTGTACTCCAGTCTATCTGTGTTTAACAATCCATCTATACAGCCATCCTCCCGTCTGGCTGTCCATCTTTCTACCTTTCTTTCAGACCATCCATCCATAAATTAACCTGTCCATCCATGCCATCAACCCCTTTCTCCATATATCCCTAGTCTATCCCACCTACATGTCAATCCATGCATCCATCTTTCAGACCGTCTCAGAATCCATCCGTTCATCCTCGTCACCCTAGCAATCGTTCTCTCCTCAAAATCCCTGATCCATTCCTCCATCATCCATCCATCAACTTGGCCACACCAGTCAAGACTTCTGCAGCCCATGTACATGCCAACATCCATCCGTTTAGATAGTCTAGAACTACCAAACACAGGGATCTACTGCTCTCCTGTACATTACGTCCTAGATGACGATGGGGATGAGAGAGAGACAGGTGACTAGAGAGAGAGAGAGAGAGAGAGACCAACCCTGTGACTGTGGTTGCGAGAGGCCTCAGTATAGAGCATGGAAGGCTGCAGATGTGGAGGAAGACAGAGGAAAGTTTCCATGTGCATTATATCAAGTTGTCATGTTTCCACACATTGTAAAGCATATTCCGCTAACCCAGCTAGCTAGTCTCCGGCCTTCACATCCTACTCACACCAACACACGCTGGCCGAGTAAAGAAAGACAAATAGCAGCAACACTTCAAGCATGCAAGTAAGGTCGGAGAGGAGGACAGGAGATGAGGAGGTGACGGAAAGAGGAATCAAACAACAACAAAACAAGATGAAGGTCCGGGAGCCATATGGAAGGACTCCCGAGTAAGAGCTAAACTGACCGATTCCTGCAGTTCAATTGGATCTGACTCGGTGGACATTGGTTTGAACTTTTTTTCGATTTAGCAGGATCAAGTGGTTCAGCCTTAATCAGAAGCCCCGCACTCTGCTGGAGAGGCTTGTGGGGTGATGTGCCTTGCTCAGGGGCACCTCCGCAGTGGAGGGAGGGAAGGGGATAATATGCAGTGAAATGAGAGGGACAGACCCGTCCGTTCTGAGTGGAGGTGTGGTGTCTGAGAGATGGCAAGCTGCTGGTGCTGCAATGCAGGTCCGAGGAGTAAGCCCCCTATGGAGAGAAAGAGAGAGAAGCAGAGAGGGGAGAGGGAAAGAGAGACAGGCAGACACCAGGTGAGTCGTGGTGGAGGAGGAAGGGCAAAACGTGACAGGTAGATGGGGATAAAGAGAGAAAAGGAGGAAGAAGAGAAGAGGCTGGAACAGAGAGCAGAAAGCACAAGTGAAGCTCTGTAAAAGAGAAAGACAGAAGCTGCAATAGAAATAAGACCGAGGACAGAAGCCATGGTGGACTAGGAGACCGTGGGAGACAGACGGGCAACAGACAGACAGGTACTGTGTGAGCCAAACTCTCCGATGACGTCGGTGAGTTAGTGACCTATGTGCGCATGACGAGTGTTGGCAACAGAAGCAGGCGCCACATCTGGAGGAGGACCCTGTGCTCCATGCATCCATGCTCCAGCGGTTCCCGCGGCAGGTCAAGCTTTGACAATACGGCCATTGTCATTGGCGGCCATTGCTTGGAAACGCATACTCGCAGCTACTTCCCTTGATGGTCTCTGTCAGAGAGAGATTAAGCTCCTTTTACCGTTTACTCTGGAACCGGTTCCGCTGACGTGTGCTCTTTTAGTGCAGGCCTGCTTCCTGTGCAGACCGCTGAAGTGCCGTCGCCATTTTACGGCTCCTGGTTTACTTCTGGGCCCATTCTATTTTTTCGCCTACGGTGAAAAACGAATAGGATTTCTGGCTCCCGCTTACCAATCATTTGGCCTCACTAAATACATGATACGGAGACATTGCAAATACCGAAGGGTGGATGCCTTACACATGATATCAACATGACCTCATTAAATATATGTTTGGTTGCCGGGAAATGCAGCTGCACGGCCATTTCTGTCCGTTCGTGCAACCACGACCGCCATGTCCCTGCTAGCAGGTGACTGCAGCGTCGAACGCTCAAATGCTAAGCTAGTTAATCCGAGCTTTTTTTTCCCCCCTCATTTCAGATTGCTTCTTACCCACCATAAGAATTACAGAAATCCATGTCAAATCCTGAAGTCTTAAGCGTTGGCAGCCGAACGTAGTTCCAGTCGAGGCTTTTATGGCCCTGTTCATTTTCCCATTACACTGGCATGGGGTAGGAGGCGGAGTCCCTGACACGGCTGGAAAGTCTACGTCATGCTACCATGGTCTGTGAGTCCTTACAGGAGCAGTATCCTCACACTGGAATCCATGAAATCCACCCAGAACTTAAAGGGAACGTCCAGAAACAACTGATGTTCTGCAAACGCTGAATGTGAGTTTTTCCTCGGGAAGCCGTGTTGACTGTAACCTTCCACCCCGAAGGCCTCACCTGCCGAAGACCCGCTGGGTTTATTGCACTGAGAGAGGAGGTTAGAGACCCTGCAGCCGAGGTGTCGATCTTTTCTGAAGTGTCCGATTCCTCAGCTGAACGACAGACTGCAGCCAATGAGGTTGAAATCAGAGGTGAAGATACAAGTTGTTGGCCCATGAGAGCAAAAAGGAGGTGCACCAGTTTCACATTTACCTCCTCCGCCATCCTCCTTGGCTTCAGCCAAAACCAGCGTAGGTCCCGCGTGACGGGAGAGCTCGGACCGGCGTGTGGGGGGGTGTGCTTAAGGGGCTGGACGGGAGTCGAGAAAGCCCGAAGCTACGACGCCTGACTCCGGCAGATTTATGTGTCAAGAGACGGAGGTCGGTTCATCCGTGGCTCTCAAAGCCCGGCCCTCAACCTCAGGATAAGCAAGTGAAGCAGATGACTCTGGAGGTCCCCTCCATGAACTTGGAGACATGGATGTAATCCTGCTAAACCAAGCATGTCCTGAAAACCTCGGGACATCTTATGCTTGGAAAACAAACGCTCACACACACGCTCTGCTGGGTGTCGCACGGACGGCCGGGCTCTCCTGACCTTTGTCACGTGGTCTCTGAACCGTGCATGTAAGGGGGCGGACGGGCCTTGTTTGTTGTTGCACCGTGCCTCTGCACGTGAGGCTCACATGTACCCGGGTTAGACAGCTCTGAGGGGCCTTAATGGCCGTGTGACCTGTGACCTGTCATTTATCAAGTCTCGCACGTCGGCTGGGTTTGACGAGCGCAACAAATCCGCGTCTGCTGTCATGTTGAGTTGTGCATGCTGAAGACTGAAGACAGACAGTGAGACATGACCTCTTGACCCTCAACCTGACATTACACACGGACGTGGTATCCAAGCCACCAAGTGCACACGTGCCTCCCAGTGACAGAACCTGAATTCTGTTTTATTCTGTATCTGTCATGTACACCAGTTACCCTCTGTAGCGTCCTGCAGTGATTTGTTGTGTGTGTGAGCTCTCCAAGTCTCCGGGCCTGGACGTGTAGCGTATATCTATTGAAGGATGGGTTCTAGTCCAGCTCTATCAAGGCTGAGCCGGATCAGACTACTGGGTCGATGGCTATTGTGCAAGGGGGGATTTTTCCTTTCAACAAAGAGCTCCGAGGGAGATTTGCTGTCTGCGGCGATGAGAAGGAACATTTGTTTGCCTGCGTGTGTGTATGTGGAGAAATGTCTTTTTGACTTTGTGCTTTCGGCAGTGGAAGTGCACACACGTAAGACCAAACACAACTGATGCCTGACTCACTGGACTGGTATCAAGCTGGTCTGAAGCCAACTCTTAAGCTGGAGCAAAGAGGCAGCGAGGATGGAAGGCCAGAGAAGGGATGGAGGGAGGGGGAAACTGAGAGAACGCAAGAAGTAAGAACTAATGAAGGACAGATGGATGATGGGATTGAACAAAGGATAAAACGGAGGAGAAAGTGGACAGATGAGCCAGGGGAAGGCTCATCCTCCGAGTTGGGCTTGACTGGCTGCCCGTTGAGGTGGTTCAGCATCCTATAAGGAGGCTTGAGAGGTGCTCCAGGCACGTCCAGCTGGGAGGAGGCCACGGGGCAGACTGAGGACCAGATGGAGAGGTTATATCTCCTCACTGGCCTCAGGACACCTCAGGAGAAGGGACGTTTGAGGTACTGATTTCTCGATGACCGGACTTTGGATAAGTGGCTGATGATGGACGGATGGATGAATGGGCATTTAATAAACCGGCAAACAGAAAAATAGAAGAAGTCTGAAATTGTTTGAGACCAAAATACCTTCTGCTATGGTCTGGATGAAAACACATCAGATAAACCTCCCATGAGGCTCCCATTACCATGAAGATGGATAAACAGCCCCACACACACCTCACTCAAAGAGGGGTCACCGAGTGTGAGCAGCATGGTGTGACCATGTGTGTGTGTGTGTGTGTGTGTGTGTGTGTGTGTGTGTGTGTGTGTGTGTGTGTGTGTGTGTGTGTGTGTGTGTGTGTGTGTGTGTGTGTGTGTGTGTGTGTGTGGGCACCACTCACCCTGAGGCTGCCTCG
>OMLC01000166.1:0-22916 GCA_900302585.1 Regalecus glesne
ACACTTGTGAATATTAATTTAGGTAGGTTCATAGAATTTCAACGTCTGTACTTATTTATGTCATCTGATTTTGGTGTCTTGTTTAGGCTGCCATACGCAAGGAGCTGAATGAATTCAAAAGCACAGAAATGGAGGTCCACGAGTCGAGTCGTCATCTGACCAGGTTTCACCGGCCATAGCACAATGATTCATTTGGAACGTGGCCATACTTTTTTTTACTCCCACCAATGCCTCAAGGGCTGAACTGCTACTTGATGCCCCTGTATTTGTAACACATAATTCTCCAGTGTTGACACCTTCCTGAAAGACTGGCCTCCAACAATATTGGGTTTTTCACCATTGGTGTTCAGAGCTGTCTTTGTGCCACTGAAGGGAAAGGGACCCATACTCATTCAGAGGTACTGGTGGACAGATCGTCTGTCAGTGGAGATTTCAGACTTATTTTCCAACAGCCTTTTGTCATTTTTTATGATAAAGTTGTTGTGATATGTTTACTTTGTTGCACTTTTGTTTTTGATGGCACATGGAGCAGGGCTTTTGGAATTCTGAAACGGAATTTGTGCCAATTTGAAATGTGGAAATTGAGGTCGGGAACAAGGAGAGTTGCGGCACATGGGTTGTTTTCTTGCCTTTTGTCCCTTCATTTTTACCCTCTTGACCAGATCCATCTTTTCAGACAGGAGATATTTTGCATTGGTCAGTTTTCAATTTTACTCAACAGAGGACTGTACAAGGGTACACAAATTGGCCACAGCCTGTGCAGCTGTATCTTTAAGCCAAAATGTCCTATGGAAAGATCTCTATTGAACTACAGATGGTAGTACAGCACCAATAAAATAACAAACATGTACACAAATACCAATCCAGCAATAATTTCAGATTTTCTTTTTATTTCTTCATCCATGTATAGGCTGCATTCAAAAGCTCAAAAACTTGGTGACCCAATTTCTAAACCAAAGCAACTTGAACTGCTGTGGAGGTTGTAATCTTGAATGCATCCCTGTGCAACTGTTGAGTTCTGCAACCCCCTGGGTCACTGTGCCTACAGTATTGTTTACAGGGATTTCACAATTGCCAAATTTACTTGTTGCATTTGATAAAGTACGTTGTAGACACAGTATAATGTCACTGAGCTCTTTGTCAAATGATAAGTGAGTGAATGGACTGTTGTTGCTTTTTACATTGTCTTGTGAACTAAGACAAACCTTTGCAGAGCAAAATGATACAGAAACCTTGCCACCTTTCATTTTAACAATTGTTTACAGTGCATATACCGCTGATGAATTGACATATTTGATCATCTTATCGGGGAACTGGTTGCCCTGTTGCATAATTGTGTGTGTGTGCGCGCGCGCGCGAGCGCTAGTGTACAGGAGTCGGAAATGTCACTTGTACCTTTCAAAAGTTTTGACTAAAATGTTAATCTCAGAATTCTAAGATATGTTCATAGATACAAAGTGAGATTTTAATTGTCTTTTTGTAAAGCAGAAAACTGCATGTGATTAATTTATTGTGAGTCTTCTGATGTATGCAGTTTCTTAAAGGAAATGTATAAACAAATAAAATTATGCTTGCCTGCCTTTTCCAAACATGGGTTATATATTTCACTTTCATTTAAAGATTACACAATTCAGCACTTGAATTGAACACATTCTTGAGCACTCAATTCTGGTGTCCGGCAACTATCCAGTTTTTATGGTTGAAGCATGCTGTCTCCAATCCCTTTATTAATGACAAACTTCCATCCTTTGGGAAAAGGTTGTGTTGACTCCGATATGAAGTATATCCTGAGCTAGTGCTGAATAACTAGGTCAGTTCACTCAGTTGTTCAGTGTCAAAGCTTCATGGATTCTGTCTCCCACTGACCTGTAGTTTTCTCTCATACTTGAGATAAAGGTGAGTCAAGGCCAGTGATATTCCAGGCAGATCCAAGATCTCTGGGAACAGATCTCCACGGGATCTTGTAGACTCCAAAGCTATAAAGAATGCATTGGTGTTCCACAGTATTTGTGCCACAGGTCAATGGCTTTGGTCACGATGGCATCTGTGTTTTCCTGTGGTATCTGTAGGACAAAGAAGAGCAATAAGTGTGAGTGGCTCCAGATTGTATGACAAGATATGTTTACATGGCCCAGAGAGTATACATGAGAAGGAAACCAAGAATGATGCATTTCTGTTTTAATGGACATAAAATATTAGAACGTTTTGTTGTTGTACACTTACATTTCGCAGAAAGTTGATGACACCCTCTGGTCGGTTCGTGCCCATTAGCACTATCTTGTAGCTGAGTAGAATCTCCAGGGCAACAAACACCAGGATCTTACAGGAGCCACTGATCACCTTGTCCCACACCCTGAGCAAAATCAAACAGGACAGGACTAAATGGACCAATCCAATCAAGGCAAGATCAAAAACAATATAATGGGACTGGGAAGCTTGAATTTCTAACATAAAATGTAGGTGTATACCTACTTATTTGTGGATGAGTTAAAAATTTAACATTTTAATAATTTTCATAGTGTAGTTCCACTTCCAAAACTAGCTAGAGGAAAAGAAACAGTTATTAAAACTATTTTGGTAAAAAATGAGTCTCTGTATGAGACAGGCCAAGTGCTAGTTTCAGGCTAGTAAAACCACATATACATAAACCACATATACATGGTTGGGGTGGTTGTCGAGTGATCGAAAGATTGGTGGGTCGATCCCTGGCCCCTGCAGGAAAGTGTGTCAAAGTGTGAGAGAGACACTGACTCCTTGACAGATCAATCCCTGAGATGGAATGGTGAACCGTCTGTCAAGGATATTTCCCTGCCTTCATCCAATGAGTACTGGAATAAGCTCCAGCATGACTCCATGGCCTAATTTTGGTTAAATGGTTGATGATGGACGGATAGATAAAGGTCTTAAAATGTATTAAAAATGTTTGGAAGCACCTTCATTAGCTAAATATATTTATCTGCAAAAATTACTCAAAAAATCTGAGGTTGCCTAGAAAATAAGCTTCATTATCACTTCCATACAAAAATTGGCTGTGCATGTGTTTGTGATCAGGATTTTCCCAGTTAGTTGTAGACTAACCTCTGCAAGCTAGATTCAGGCAAGCAGCCAGCAAAGCAGCATCTGAACCAGAGATTGTAAGGCAGCTGTGCCAAAGCACCAATACTCTTCAGATGGTTCAGGAGACGTGGTTCCTCCTGGCTCAGATAGTGCTCCAGACTCTTGGGCTGCACCAAGGAACAAGAGATGCTTTATCCTACTGATGATTTAAGATATGATCATATTAGTAGGTGTCATATGAATTCCTTATAACACAAACTTTTCATAATTTCCTCTTTTTGAATGGGGTCTAAGTTCTAATTCTGACCTGTTTGTTCCTCCTGAATAGGTTTCAAATCCTTCTGCCCAACTAAAAACCCACCATGGTTGATTCCCGAAAAGCTGAATTGAAGTTTTTTTTCCCTTTTTATTTGGGTCAAAAGCATTGATATCAATCAACTTTTCATTTGATAAGGATAACAGATATAGCCCTAAGCTAAATTTGGTATTTACCAGATGGGGTAAAGAGTCTCCAAATTTGCTGTTGAACTGATTAACAAAGCATTTGATCAGCCAATAGCAGTCCACTGGGTCATCTACAATCTCCTCCATGGCTCTGCTAATGGACAGGAAGTCCTCGTCTTCCTCACCCTGAAAACAAGAGTTAAATTCAATTCAACGCCAAATTTAATCTACTGCAACACCAGAGAGCAGTAAGAGCAAGGGGGTAACGAATCCTTATAAAGCATTTAAACAGGCGGCCAAAGTTGATGTATGAGATTGCAGGAAAAGACAAGGGGCTACAACTATCTAAAATGTTCATGGACAAGCAAGATATAAATTGATGTTTTTTGGATACCTCTTTAAAATCTGTTACACAAGCATGGTACCACTTACCCAAGTTTATGGACATGTAATTTGCATGTTGCAGCATATAACTTTTAGAGCAGCATTTTAAGGCTGTTCATTTTGCAGTGCAATGTCAGCAAGAGTAATAATCCTTTTCAAGTCTTACTAAGATAGCATTTTCAAGTTTAAAAGCCACTGATTACTCCTTCAGGCTTATTGAGATTGATCCGAGCACATACCAAACTCAAAAAGTAAGTCTGCGGTCTACCCATTTAAATATGATCCCAAAAATATTATGGACTGATGTGAGAGCAGATATGCAATATGTTGATTTTTTTGTGGTCCCACAGCAATGTTTTTTTTCTTCACTAGAATGTTGCACAGTATGCTGAAATATAATCAGCAATGTGAAAAAACATTGAGCCTTGGCTTTTCAACTTGAGTTCTCTGCTTCTGATATTTGCACTTATTATTACTCACTTAAAATGCTAGGTTCCACAAATAGGTACTGTAACAGTCCACAAATCACAACAGTTTCAACAATCAACCATATTTTCAAAAATACAGTTGATTGAGCATGTTGTCAATCTTCTGCACAAATGCATGCTTACCATAATATAGTTTACAGATGGTTAGTCACACTTAATATGCAATCATGCTAGGATGTTTGAAATGACATTTCCAGACACATCAAAATTGTTTTTTTGCTCATATTGCCAACAGATTTTCAAAATCAGACGTAAAAGGGATCATAGCACCTCTACAATATGAAGTTCACACAGGCTGGATGCAACCCAGCCACAAAGGACTTATAATTACTATTAAAATATATACACACCAGAAAAAAACGATGCAGACACAAATATGCAGTGCCAAGGGTTTAAATTATGTCTATATCACATCTCCTCCCACACCAAAATAAGATCACATTCCCTCACTCCCTTTTGGTAATCTCCAATATTATGGGAATGTTTCAGCACATCTTCAAGCCATGACTATAGACCGACTACACTGCTGCAGCTGACTCAAAATTGAGACAGCATTCTATGTCACAACAATTCACCCCATGTTTCTCCCACTCTTAACTTAGATTGAGTGTGATCATCATAAAATAGCCATTTCCTTACTGGGTCTGAAATCTCAGATCGTCGTGGGAGCACCTGGTTCTCCAGCTGGAACATGCGCAAGTACACCTGGGTAGTGAGTGTGGAGGAGTTAATAAACCTCATCACTTCCAGTGCCTCCACAATGTCCTGGTACTGCTCCTTCCTGTAGCCTCCCACAAGAGTGTGAGAATCACTGTGGGGTGGTAAGATACCTATAGAAGGAGAAAGCTAATGTATACACTGGAAACATGACAGAAAACATGCATAAAAAATGGAACACTTGGTGCCTACAAACCATGTATAAATCAACAAATCAGACTCCTGTCTGGGTCAGTTTACATTTAAGTAGTCTGGCCACTAAATCAAGCCCACTGACTGAAATCTGTTTGTGATGCTGTGTGATTGAGGGAAGACTGGACAACCACAATCCTATCTTGTTGAGTAGAACTTCAAGTGTGATCATTAATTTAGTTCTGTACTTCAATTAAATCTATCTTACCCAACAGTACCTTCCACACATGGATCCTGTACATTGAGGGCAGGGGGAACCTCTGACTGAAGGTACTCAGCTTCTCCACATCTAGAAATAAAGCAAATATAACCAATGAAAACAAGCTAAATGACCAATGCAAAACATATATACATTATTGTTACAGAAACAATATGGGTGTAAGCCTTAATGGTGACTTGTGTTTATGTGGAAAGTTGCACATAATGATAGAGAGGTGCAAGTTAGAATGGTAAATGGACCTATACTCGTTCTTTTCAGTGCCAAGGGTGGTTTGGAAATAATGGAATTTACTGTTGAGCCTTGTAGTTTTAATAGTAGAGAGAGATTCCAACTAAACAACGTTAACCGATGTGCTTAATTTGCCCCCATCTGGCAAAATGAAACATCCATCTGCACATTGTCAACTGCTTATCCAAAGTCAGGTCATGGAGTCATGCTGGAGCCTATCCCAGTCCTGACTGAGTGAAGGCATGAAATATCATGGACAGGTTGCCATTCCATTGTAGAACAAATCAGATGGTGTGTATGTATTGGTAGGTATTAAATTATATGTACCCAGAGGGTTGTCCTTAAGCAGTATCTCCAGGGATTTCTTCTCCTCCACTCCTCGAAAGCCCACCTTCTCATAATAGGCAGAGCGGAAATTTCTCTGGGGGTCATCAGCCATACTGTCACCAAAACATATTGAGAGGCAGTCAGTATTAACAAACATGTTCAATAATCTTATTTAATTTACCAAATCAGAAAGAGTAGAGAAAGGAAGCCACCTAACTTCAAGATAATAACTTGCTTGACTACCCCATGATATCTTAGACAAACTGACAGGGCTTTTCCTACGTTATGATGCATCTCCCGTGACAAACAAGAGCTGCAAAACGGTGAATCGGTTCAACTGGATAAGAAGTTCATTCAGAAATGTTTCATGTTCAAGGGACGAAAATTTTCTGAATAATATTCTTATTCAGTTGAACTGAAACACCTTCATGTGATTTCCTTACCTGGATTAATTGAGCATGTATCAAGGGGTCAATTCAAGACGTTTGAATTGACGAGCAAAGTTGATTCTGTATGTGCTATTCATTTCAAATTAACGATAACATTTTGTACAGTTTAGACCATTGCATACTCGCGACTTATCTTTTGCATTGCCGGATTTGACAAGGATTCCAGTTTGCTGTTGCTGTCTGTAGCTTTGTCAACAATAAGCCTTTAAGGACCATCAAATTGATGTCAAAGCTAGGATGGCTAAGCTAACTAAGCTTGATGCTCGGTTACCTTATAACAATGCAAACAAGCTACTTAAAATGACACTTATCTGAAACATAATTTAGCAAACATAGCAATGGCATGGCGATGTAACGGCGAAGATAAATGACATGCCCTGTAACACATGCAGAGGTTGTTAGTAGTACTGAGATTCACAGTTCGACCTGAGCAGTGTGCATCTGGGTACAGCGGATTTCCGGTGTTGTGGTTTTCAAAATAAAATGTCTTGACACAGGAATATAGTGTCCGTGGTCCAGCGACAGCTCGGCGGGAAGAGCGCGCGCGCACTGGGAACCGACTAGACAGAGGCCGCGGGTTCGAAACCGATAAAAGAATGCAGATCTATCCCTAAATAGCGCGTCTGATACTCTCGTTATATAGTTGATATTTTAACAGTAGACCTTGTTTATTGGGATTCACCAACATTAACATAATTTGATCATATTTTTACCACGGTTTCTTTAACAGAGGGCGCCTTGAAAATCAGCTATACCGAAGGGTAACCCTCCTTGAACATATCAGATGAAATGAGATTAAATTAAATAAACTTAAAACAAAACCAAAGATAGAAAATATTTCAAGTCCGTAAGAGTATAATCAATTTAAAGGGGGGAAGTAAGCACATATGAAAATTAAGGAGATCTGGAAGCAAAATACCGCAATTGAATTTAGAAATTATACAAACCCTCCACCTAGCTGCAGTGTCAATCATCAACCTCAAGGTCTACTGCAATGTCACTGGGCTGCTGTGACTGGGTAAGTACCTAGTGGTCCGAAGGATATCCATTCACTCTATATGTGGTATTTACATTTAGAAATGTTCTGCACATTTAAAGAATTAAAACCAATTTTTATCTGTTATAGAACTCTAAAAAAGTAATTTTTCCTGAATGTCAATTTCAACAAACCTGTTTCTATGTTTTCTTCAGCTCCATCCATTCAGTTCGATTGGGCATCCTGAGATGACCACCAAGGTAAGGCTTTGTCCATCCCCACAACATGGGGACTAAACATGAGACATAAAACGGACCTCTCTCTTATAAGGCCTAGCAGCAACACCCAAGCTATTTTGAGGACCACTTAAGCTTATGAATCTAAAATCAATGTGGAGAGCATCAAAATTAACTACATGATGTTCTCTTGACATAGTGGTTATAAGTGGTCCCCCGTGGACTTGAATGGCAAGTTTTTTCCCTTTAAGCTTTTCGAGTATTATCTATTATCTGCTCTGGCTTTACCATCGTTTTCTACACAGCTATGCTGCTAATGGTCCAAAATTATATAAAATTGCATATATTTTATTGAAAAAAGTAACATTTGGTTGGGGGAGTGCCCCCAACCCCCCCACCAAATATGCACATCTAAGTCCTCCGCAAACCTCAGGCAAATGCTGAAATCTTAGGCATCTCTGAAACGTGAACATGGGGCAGAACCACATACTTGTGGAGAGACACCACAGCACCACTGTGGGGGAAAATTCTATGGGAAACACTGATTCCATAGTATAGTTCCCTTTTTCAACATGTAGAGTGAGAGGAGAGGGGTACTTCAAGTGTGGTCACCCCAGGGCACCACACTGTGTTAATCATTATCTGAACACTGTGTTAATCTGGTGATTAACACAGTGTTCAGATAATGATAAACACTGATTACATTTAGAGTCTTCACCAGTTTCTGCCGCTGTACATTTCCTCTCCACATTTACCTCATTATCCCTAAAAAATGTGAGCTGTGTCCAAATTTACGACGGGATATGAGGACAAAATGCCTTACTGAGTAACTGATGTCTGACAGAAGTCTAAATCTGACCTTGCTCTCAGTCATTTGTGTTCCAACCTATCGGATTTCTGTTCGGTTCGCACTATCATTGCAATAACTTGAAATTTCCTCTCTTTTCTTCTTTTTCCTTACTAATGTCTTCCCGCTACTAATGAATGTTCCCTACAGACATTGTTGTCTTTGAGTGCCAAAAAGAAATCTCTGAAGGATGGGGTTCATTCACCCTCAGCAGGTGATATAGACATGTCTGCAGAAATGCCCAAATGAGGAATTGAAAAATAAGGTTGAGCTCACAAATTTCAATCAGTTCATCTGGAGAAAATAAGTTTGGTCAAAACTGGAAAAACATCTTTTCATGCTCAATGAAAAGAAGGTCAAAGAAGGTTGAATCGGCTCATTTGAATGTAGATTTAAAAAACAGGAGTTTTTTTCAATATTCATCTAAATGTCACATTTCGTATTGTATTGAATATATTGTATATATATTATATATATAGCATTATAGTTATTATTATCATTGATGGACGGACAGATAACTTGTTCACTTATCTTTTTTATGTTCGTTTTGGTCCATGCACCAGTGATTCTCAGAGCAAGGATTTTAACTTAACTTTTCCTAAGGTATTTGATTGATGCTTTGTATAACGTAATGTGTATTAACTTGGATTTGAACAACTTTATTCCCCTGGGAATAAAAGCCCTGTTATTTTTCATTTTCCTCAACTAGATTTCTGTTGTCCTCTTCTCATTCACACATGTATTCTGTCTTGCTCCTACTGATTTTCATTCCTCTTCTCTCCAGTGCATACCTCCACCTATCCAGACTCAACCTGGTCCCTACTCTCACTACAGATCACAATGTCACCTGTGAACATCATAGTCCACGGAGACTCCTGCCTGATCTCATCCGTCAACCTGACCATCACCATTGCAAGCAAGAGAGGGCTCGGCGCTGTGTGTAAGAAAACCATTGTGGTTACCATGAGTTTCTTCATTGGCAGCCTAACACGAATCTTGATAAAATGGAAAATGATGAATGAAAGTTACCAGATGATCTTAAGAGTAACCTTTATTTTGATAGAAAGAACTGTTACAAAACCAGAAGCACTAAACTTTAAACCACAAAACTGCTCACCAGGATATTGTTATTTTAGCAGTTCAAAACTACTAGTTTGGTTAAAAGTGTTATTTTCTTTCTCATAGTACTGTAATCCAGTTAAAAGCAATAAAAAAGACACAACCTCACATCCCATGCAGCACAAAGTAGGAGTAACCCATTTAGATTTTTCTTGTAGACACCATTATGTTGACAAAATAGGAAAGTATATCTAATTTTTTAAGTATTATAGCTAAGGAAAAATGAAAATAAAAAAGCCAATTCGTACAGATAAACCCCTCTATAATCAAAAATCAAATATCCTGGAATTGGTCAGATTATTAATCTTTTTTTAAAAGTTCTACACAAAAATATCTTGGGGGCTCCTGCCTTGTAAAGTTGATCTTGTATGACAACACATTTTGATGTTATGGGATTAGCAAAACTGAAGCTGAAACTGAAACTAATGTAAAGAATTTAAGAAACTGTCAACGTTTGCAAAGATCATCTAACACTCAACACAGATATTCTATTCATGGTCTTCAATACCCTCTTGGATAAGAAGGGAGACTCAGTGGTCAACTTGGTGCCAAGGATCTTTCTGAGTTGATTTATGGAGGCAAATCAGGAAGTGGATCTGGAGCTGAAGGAGAAATGACTGTAGCTGGTATTGTGATACCGGTTGATGGAGGAAGAGGACCCTAAATCAACACTGCCCCTGCGTGAGCCACTCCTTGAGCCCGGAGTGGATCCTGGTGCAGAAGAGACATTGTAGGGACTGCTTATCCCTCTGGAGGATATGGAGGATGCCTGGAGCATCCTTACTCCAGTGTTTTCCTCCAGTAGAGAATTATCCATAGCATCATTGTAGGAGATTTTAAGCTTGCTCTTGGGGCATGTTAGATTTTTCATGTGATGACTGAGATCTTGGAGCTTCTGGGAAGTTCTCACATCCACCCAGGATAATTTCAGGGCATCTTCAATGGTTCTCCTACAGCAGAGCTCTGGATCATACAGCCCTCCTGTCACGTATTGGAACTCCATGAACCTCTGGCCAGCCTCATATGGAACCCACTTCTCCCTAACAGCCTCAGCAACAGACATCTTTTTCTTGGTTTTTACATCCTCAAATCCAAAGAAGGCTTTTTGGGCAAGTTTGAGCCTGGAGGCCATGCTCTCATCTATCAAACCCTGACGGGAGGCCTCCTGGATACCAAGCCTGCCGCCATTACTTGGGTTAACAATGCCCCCAGTGCAAGCCTGGGCCTCCAGTAGCCGCTGAGCAGTGATGGAATCTAACAGGCCACGATTCAGAGCCTCTGAAATGGATATCTTCTCTAGGGTCTCTGAGTTGAAGATTGCACCCACTGCTTCCCGTTCACCTGGTGCTTCAACAGAGGAAGCCAGGTTGATGTCAAAACCAGACACATGCTTGAGGGAGTCGATTAAGGCTGGAGCCTCACCTCTGATCATGGTGCGCTGCTCTGTAACCGTGGTCATTTTTGTTGTGGTTGATTTGGAAAAAGAGGGAGACATAGGTCTTGATGAGAATGATGATGACAGAGATTGATTTGCAGTTGCTGAGGCTCTGTTAGTTGAAGATGATAGTGATGATGATGATAATGATGATGATGATGATGACAGTCTAGTTTTTTTCATGATTATATCTGCGAACTGGCTGAGAGTGATGGAATCTGAGCGGTACTGGCTATAAATTGATTGATCAATTACTCCCTGTCCAAGTAGCTGTGTAATATCATACTGTTTACCATTCTTCTTGTCAACAATGACAAACCGGGAGGATCCATCTGGAGCTGAGATGGTGATCTCTTCCCACTCACACTCTTGCTCTGATAGCTCCACAAATGTCTCATAATCAATAAGCCCTCTTGCATATGCTTCTTGCACCGTCATCTCTTTATTAGTGTCTGGGTCCACAATCACCACTCTCCTCTTTCTCCTTGTGTTCTTCTGCATGGACTGCTCCTGTTTCTTCTTGTCTTTGATGGGCAGTAGAATAAGACCAGTATTCTTATCTGTGATACACCGTCTCTTAAGCTCCAGATAGGTTAGGTTTTCTTGTGTATTGGGGTCAAAGAAGCCTTTACTGTCATCTCCTTCATCAGTCAGGATCTGGTTCATTTTCTCATTGAAGTAGCCCCTTTTGTAGGCCACTGCCACATCAATTCGATGACTGTACATAGGATCAATAATGCCCCCACTAGCAATTTGGGCCTCTAGTAAACGGATACCATGTCCCTCCTCCACTAGACCCTCTTCGATGGCCTGGAAGAGGGACATGATCTTGTTGGTGCCAGGAAATGTGTAACCAGTTACAGCCCTCTCAGCTGACAGTAACTTGTCCTTAAACTCAGGTCCAAACAATCTCTTTTCATAGGCATCACTGACAGTCAGGTAAAGGTTACTGACAGGCTCGATCAAATAACCTGAGGCTGCCTGGGCTTCAAGTAGTTCCAAAGTGGTCCCAGGACGTAGCAGTCCCTGTTTCATAGCCTGGTAGAAGGTCATGATTTTTTCACTGGCTTCATCGTATATGCCGGCAATACAGGAGGAGCCCTTCAGATATGGACGCAGACGATCTTCAATGTCCTTGCTGGTCAGTTTACCCTCCCTTAGTTGATCAAGATCTGAGTGTTCCAGAAGCTTGGCATCCACCAGGTCTGTGACTGCTACCTGGCTCCTAATCCCCTGGACAGTCACTGGCTTCTCTGGGGCGGGGAGTAGTAACAGCCCCGTGTTAGGGTCTGACTTGCATTTTTTCTTAAGAGATATATAGTTACATGCTCGCTGGGTATAAGGATCTAGATAGCACTCAGGGGACTGATTCAGGGATTGACACAAGTCTTCATCTATGAGACTGCGGTTCTTAGCCGAGTCTATAGAGAGAAATATGCTGAGGCACGGATCCAAAATGCCCCCTACAGATACCTGAGCTTGAAGCAGGCACAGAGCTGTCTCTTTGTCAATTAATCCCTTTTGCATGGCCTGGCCTACTGAGAGAGTCTTAGCTGTGTGAGGATCCTGATAACCCAAGGCGGCAGCCTCAGCCACCAACAATTGCGTTGTATCCTCTTTATCAACCACTCCCCTGGCATATGCTTCCTCTACAGTTAACTTTTCATTAGTTCTGGGGTCAATGATATAGCCAGTGGCTGCCTGAGCAGTCAGCAACAGGCTAACGGTGTCTGCAGAGAGGATGTTTTCTTTCTTGGCCTCAGTTAGAGACATTTTCCCAAAAGGTCCAGCTGCGACCCCAGCAATGGAGCCTGTTCCTTTTAAGTAGACCTTCTTGTCGAGAGATACTTCGGAGACTGTTTTCTCCCCTTTCACAAGCTGGTTAAATGTTGGCTTGTCCAGAACACCACAGTCAAGCAGCTGCTGAGCTGTGACTGTCTTGCGGATACCATCAAAAGTCAGTTTAGAAGAGTCTACGTTTGGGGAGATATGTAAAAACTGTAGCCCTGTATGTGGCTCTCTCTTGCATCTTCCTTTCAAAGACCCATAACTAATACCCAGCTCAGTTTCTGGGTCCAGGTAACACTCAGGGTTCTGTTTTAGAGCCTGGCAGAGTTTTTCATCTAGAAGGTTGTGTTTTATAGCTGTGTCTTTGGAGAGGAACACACTGAGGTTAGGGTCCAGGATACCCCCAGCAGACTCCTGAGCTTGCAGGAGATACGTGGCTGTGCTTCTGTCAATCAGTCCCTTCTTCATGGCCTCAAACACTGAGAGAGGTTTGTTTGTGCTTGGATCATGGTAACCCACAGCAGCAGCTTCTGCTATTAGCAAGTGATCTCTGTCTTCCTTATCCACCACTCCCCTGACACATGCCTCATCTACTGTCAACCTTTGATTGGTGTTGGGGTCAATGATGTGACCAGTGGCAGCCTGAGCATCTAGCAAGAGATTTGCACTATCTGGGCTTAAGATGTTCTTTTTCTTGGCCTCTGTAATGGACATCTTCCCGAGAGATCCAACTGCTACTCCACCAATACACCCTGCTCCCTTCAGATACAGCTTCTTGTCCAGAGACACCTCTCCAACTGTTTTCTGCCTGTTCACAAGCTGGTTAAATGTTGGCTTGTCGAGAACACCACAGTCAAGCAGCTGCTGGGCTGTGACTGACTTACGCACTCCATCAAAAACCAGCTTACAGGGGTCTACCTTTTCAGAGACTGGTAGAAGTAGCAGGCCTGTATGAGGCTCTTTCTTACTTCTTCTCTTCAAAGAATTGTAAATGGTGCCCAGCTCAGTTTCTGGGTCCAGGTAACACTCAGGGTTCTGATTTAGAGCTTGGTATAGGTCTTTATCTAGAAGGTTGTGTACTATAGCTGTTTCTTTGGGGAGGAACACACTGAGTTTAGGGTCTAGAATACCCCCAGCAGACTCCTGAGCTTGCAGGAGATACGTGGCTGTGTTTCTGTCAATCAGTCCCTTCTTCATGGCCTCAAACACTGAGAGAGGTTTGTTTGTGCTTGGATCATGGTAACCCACAGCAGCAGCTTCTGCCACTAGCAAGTGATATCTGTCTTCCTTATCCACCACTCCTCTGACACATGCCTCATCTACTGTCAACTTTTGATTGGTGTTGGGGTCAATGATGTGACCGGTGGCAGCCTGAGCATCTAGCAAGAGGTCCGCACTCTTTGGGGACAGTAGACTTTGTTTTTTGGCCTCTGCAAAAGATATTTTCCCCTGATGACCAGTTACCAATCCAGCAATTGGTCCAGTTCCTTTTAAGCTAACCCTTTTGTCCAGAGAGACCTCCAGAACTGTCTTCTCTCCTTTAACAAGCTGGTTAAATGTCGGCTTGTCCAGGACACCACAATCAAACAATTGCTGAGCCGTGACTGGTTTACGGACACCATCGAATACCAGTTTGGATGGGTCTACCTTTTCATCAATAGGCAGCAGTAGCAGACCTGTATGAGGCTCTGTCTTGGATCTTCCCTTCAGAGAACCATAGCTGCAGCCCACTTCCATTTCTGGATCCAGGTAACACTTGGGATTTTGGCTGAGAGCTTCACAGAGCTCTCTGTCAAGAAGGCCACACTTTACAGCTGTGTCTTTAGGAAGAAACACACTAAGAATGGGATCTAGAATCCCCCCAGTAGATTCCTGAGCCTGAAGGAGGGTCAGTACAGTATTTTTATCAACTAGTCCCTTCTTCATAGCCTCAAACACTGAGAGAGGTTTGGAGGAGCTTGGGTCATGGTAGCCCACAGCAGCAGCTTCTGCTGCCAAAAGCTGATCCCTGTCTTCATCATCTATCACTCCTCCAACACAGGCCTCATCTACTGTCAACTTCTGATTTGTGCTCAGATCAATGATGTGGCCAGTTGCAGCTTGGGCACAGAGGAGCAGAACAGCAATATCCTGCGGCAGGAGGCTTAGTTTCTTGGCTTGTGTAAAAGACATTTTGCCTAGACGTCCGACTATCAACCCAGCAATGGGTCCTGTCCCCTTTAAACTGATCTTTTTGTCTTGAGACACCTCAGGAACTGTTTTCTCTCCTCTAACTAACTGGTTGAATGTTGGCTTTTCCAAGACACCACAGTCGAGCAAGTTTTCAGCTGTGACTGGCTTTCGAACACCATCAAACACCAGGCTGGATGGGTCTGGTTTGTCAGGGATAGGCAGAAGGAGCAGGCCGGTGTTTGGCTCTGTCCAACATCTCCTCTTCAGTGATAAATAACTAGCACCCACTTCAGTTTCTGGATCCAAATAGAGGTCCGGACATTGATTAAGAGCACGATACATGTCCTCATCAATGAGATCAAGCTCTATTGCTTTATCTTTTGGAAGGAATACACTGAGGACAGGATCGAGAATGCCCCCAACAGATACTTGGGCCTGCAGTAGACGTAGTGTTGTGTTCTTGTCAATTAGACCTTTCTTCATAGCCTGAAATGCTGATATGGGTTTGCTCGTGTCGGCATCGAGGAAGCCCACGGCAGCTGCCTCAGCAGCCTGAAGCCTTTCTCGGTCTGCCTCATCCACAACTGCTTGGTCACATGCATCCTCCACTGTTAACTTCTGATTGGTTCTGGGGTCAATGATGTGGCCTGTGGCAGCCTGGGCATCCAAGAGCAGGTCAGCACAGTCTGAAGGTAAGAGATTCTCTTTCTTTGCATCAGCGAAGGACATTTTACGCTTAGAACCAGGAAGTGACTGTGTATTTCTAAGGCCTTCAACTAGCACTCCAGCTATGGGCCCAGTTCCTTTGAGACTGACTCTTTTGTCAACAGACACCTCAGAGACGGTCTTTTTTTTATTTAAAAGCTGACTTAATGTTGGGTTGTCCAAGATATCACAGTCAACCAACTGTTGAGCTTTGATTGGCTTGCGGACCCCATCAAAAACCAAAGTTGAGGGGTCTAAGGGTGGGGGGTCCCTTAGTATTATTAACTCACTTTCCATGGCTTTTCCAACAGTTATCATCTCTGTCAGTTCTTTTTGAAGGTCTGACAGTCTGTTCTTGTAGGTTTCCTCAACTTCTTTAACTTCCCTCATTAGCCTCTCTATCTCACTTTTCAATGCATTCCTCTCCTGCTCCAGAAGATCTTTCTCTGAGTCATACTTCCGAAAAAGGTCTTCTTTACTCTCATATTGATCCCTCCAGTACATTAAGTCTTTTGTGACCCTTTCATTCTCCTCTGCCATCCTTTGTTTCTGGAGTAGCTCAGACTCCAGGGAAAGAGTAATGCCGTTGAATTCCTCCTCTAGTTTCATGAGACGATTTTTTTCCTGGTCTGACAACTTTAGTTTCAGTAGCAGATCATCTCTCTCCTCTACCATGTCATTGTAATGAGACTGGGTGGATTGGACCAAGGCTGTGGTCTGCAAAAAAGAAAAAAAGAGAAAGGTGAGCAGATGAGGAGGGAAAAAATGAATCATAATGAGTATATCACTCTTTTTGCATTTAATAACAGAGCTTTATACAAACCTTTGTAAGTGACACTATTACAGGGTACTATAAAAGCAAATATATTACATTAAGTGTAAATCATTTGATTGGCATTTAACTGTCTAATACTAAATGTAGCTAAAACATAAAAACTTGAGACTGACACAGGGTTGAGTGGTAAAAGAAGTCATATAATTGTATTAGTATATTGTACTTTAGATTATTCTGCTAAATGCTTGCACGGTTTATGAATTTTAGATAGGAAATCATTTTTCCATTTTGAAAGTAGCCTCCTCAACCCTGCAGATGGTCTATAACATGCATAATCATAATTCAGCTAGGTAACTACACACATTAAACAGTCAAAAACATATTACAACACTGTTCTAATTTGGACAGATAGTCTACCATCTGCAATTTGACAAAGCAGAACTACAATGTAAAATTCTGGCAGCAGTGATGAAATATTTTCAAATGTAATCTGGGAGCATGCAAATGTCAGAGCAGCAAATTCTCAATAGGTTTCTTTTGGGAATTTAGAAAGTGTGGAATTATGTGGACATAATTTAGCCAAAGCCAGTTTCATAATTGGCAGAATATCATAGAGGACTGTACAATGAAGGATAGAACTACACAACTAAACTATGATGAATTGGATGCGTATTTACACCAGTGAACCAGAATAATTGCACACAACATGAGAAAAAATGTTGATCATTGAGGGCAAACACTGTGTTAGTTGGGCAGGCTGCAGACAAAGAAAACCACAGATCACATTTGCATGTTTCTGACTGGCATGCAAATCTCTTTAAGCACATACAGTAACTTATATGATTAAATCAGAGATATAAAGTCAAATTCAACTACAGGAGATCTACGAGCATTCCAGCATGCATGGCAAAGTGTTCATCACTGCAATGGCTATTTGTTTGATCCAATCTAAGGACTACGAGTTGGAAAGGTGAAGCAGTCCAGGACTAAACTCCACATTTCCATGTACCTCTTTGAGCTGTTTTTGTGCTCGCTCTATCTCCATCTTGAGTTTCTCCCGCTCCACAGAGAGCTCTGCAATCAGGTTCTGGTAGTCTAGACCACTACGGATGCTGCTCTGCAGCTGCAGTTCTAAGGCAGTAATTTTGGAGACCAACTCATCATCAAACCCCTGTTCGGCTCTTAAGAGCTCCTCTTTCTCAAGTCGAACTACCCTTAACTCTTCTTTCAACCTCAGTCTGTCTTGGGTCAAGGTTTCTGTCAGCTCTCTCAGTGTCTGAAGTGCAGAAACGTTCTTGTTGAGCACCCTACTTTTCTCCTCTATAGCTTTGTAAAGCCCTTCTTTGCAGAGATTTGCCTCCCTGACGCATGCCTGCTCCTGGAAGAGCTGCTGCTGCAGGGCCCTCAGCTCTGAGCTCAGCTGGGTTAAGTGGTCATCAGAGGCATTTTTTCGTTTAGAGCTCATTTCTAGTTCCTCCTGTAGTCTCTGCAGTTCTACTTCACACCTCTTTTCTGAAGCACTGGCCTGCTCTTGGCTTTGCCGTAGAATGGTTATGGTGCTGGTGTACTCTTTCACGGCCACTTTTGTCTGCTCCAGCTCAGTTTCTACTCTCCTTTTTTTAGCCACCTCCTCTTCATTGGTCTCTCTCAGTGTCTCCACTTGGTGCTCCAGCTCATCTCTGACGGCTTGAAGGTCCTTGATACGTCCCTGTAACCGGGTGACATTCTGTTTATTTCTTCTCTTCTCGCTGGCCTCCCTTTCCACTTCCGAGCGCATGTTCCTGAGCTCTTCCTCACACTCCCTCAACTGCGCCACAACCACGGCATTGCTCGCTAGCTTAACTTGTAGCAGAGCCAAGGTCTGCTCCAACACAGTCTGCCCTTCTTCAACGGTTCTCCTCCGTCGGACCTCCTCTTCCTGACTGTGTATGAGGTAAGCCAGCTCGTCACTCTTCTCCTGGAGGCTTCTGGTCATCTCAGTCATTTCCTCTCTGTGAATACTTCTTTCCTCCTCCTTCTCTTGAATAAGCATCTCCACCTGGGCCTCTGATTCTCTTCTCCTGCGCCCCTCCTCAGTGATGACAAAGCGCTGACTCTGCACATCCTCCTCTGCTCTCTTCCTCTGTTCCTCAGTGCGGCTGATGGACAGTCTGAGCCTTCTTAGCTCCTCCTCCAGATTCCACCTCTCTTTCTCCACCCTATCATATTGCAGCTGGAACTCTGCTGCATTCTCTTCCCTTTGGGCTTCCAGACGTTGGATGTCAATATGGCTGACATTGATCTGGGATTCATAGCTGAACTTTAGGTTATTGATCTCTATATAACATTGGCTCCTTACCTTCGAAATCTCTTGTTGTAGACCCTTGACCATGGTGTCCTCCTCACACAACTGCTGATGCAGCTGCTCAACCTCTCGCTCCTTATCTGCCACACACTTCTCTACCTCCATTTTGGCCCAGTTGACCCCTTCTAACTCCTTCTGCCTCTGCCCCAGCACGGTCTCGTACTCCTCCTGCTGCTGCATGTAGCGCTCCTCAGCCAGCTCCCTTCTCCTCTTCTCTTCATCGATCAGGCTTTTCAGGTGTGCCAGCTGGTCATTAAGGTCTGCTAGTTGGATGTGAATGGAGTCGACGCTGTCCTGGGCGGTGATGTACTGCTGAGGTTTATTTTCTATCACCTCCTCCGCTGACAGCAACTGGTCCTGGGACTGGCTCAGTTCTGACCTGTGGTGCACAATGGCCTCCTCCAGCTCACGGTTCTTGCCATTGATGTCTTGGATGTCTTCCTTCAGTAGATGCAGTTCCTCCTCCAGCAAGTCGATCCTGGTGTTTCGCATCTAAACATGAGACAGCGTAAATGAATACAGACCTGAGTTAAGGGGGATTCTTTCAGATATTATAAATGTGAGTGGATTTCATTGCTGGGAAATAAACGCTTTTTATCTGAGAAAGGATTAAGAGAACACTTGTGTTTTCAAAGAATGGTGGTCATGGGTTTTTGAAATTGGATGAGTGTTTGAATTACTTTCATGCAGGGTCATGGCAATAAGCAAGCATTTATGTGATCATATGTCATTTCTCTGAACCCCAAAAAAGTAAATAAGCACATATCCAACCCATTCAATCAGATATTGTTTCAGGAATTTCAATGAATTTAATCTGAAGAATCATACTTTGAGTTCCTCCATGTTTTTCAACATCACTCCCAGGTATTTGTAGTAGTCGCCAGAGAGGGTGAGTAACTCCATGTAACTGGTCTGCAGCTCTGTAGCCTGGGACAGAGGCACAGGATCTCAGAATCATTGCCATGTATTAATATCTTAGTGAGGTGAAGGAAGTGTAAATCTATATGTTGACTCATCATAGCAATTGCAACAATGGCTCTTTAGTAGTAGGAATAAAAACAAGCATGTTGAATAAGAACCAACTGGAAATTGCAAATGCTTCAAAAACGTTTGTTAGGTTATGCTATGGGCATTTTTTTCTTAATAAGTGCTAATATGCTGCTTTTATTGTGCACTGGGGCCATGGTAGCTCAACAGTGGAGCATCCACCTCCAAGTCAGGCGTCATGGGTTCGATCCCACTGCAGGGCCTTAGGAAAGGACATTTAGCCTTAATCTCCATGCTCAGTAAATGTGAGGCACACACAGCAAAGTGCTTTAAGTGTTCATTAGACTAGAAAAGAGCTATATCAAATGAGACCATTTACCATTGGACTCACTTGTGAACAGGTCATTTATCATTTACAAACAAGCAGAAATAAACACCTTCAAAAATGCACAGGAGAGTCCCCAGAGACAAGCACTTCAGTATTTTGCTGAACCTGGGTCAAGGGTACGAGGCTAGTTTTCTTTAATCCGAGGCTGTAAAAGTTAAAGAACCCAGATATGCAGTACTGTTACCTCTTGAGTAAGGTCCATCGAAGGAGACCTTAGCATGGTCCTCTTAATTGGGATATGGATTAGCGTCTCTAAACCAGAGCTGTAGGAGGCAATATCTGATTCATAGTCCTGAAAAAAAGGACACACAAGGACTGGCAGTGAGAGCAGCAACTTGAAGTGAACCCTAAAGTTTTTGTTAAGTTTGCAATTACTTGGTTTATGAATTAATTTACATGCAAGCCAACTGCCAAATTATTGTGTGTTTTGGGTTAAGGTGAAGTTTTCATGAACAGTCTGCATGTATATGTATTCTATATGTGGCTGTTCTTACTTTGATAGAGTTGACACAAGCCTCACCATCCCTCAGTACACTCTCCACGGTCTCTCTCTTGTCTTTGATTTCTAAATTGAGTGCCTGAGAATGAATTGACATAGAGGCTTCAGTTTTTTTGCTGATGAAATGTTCATATGTTTACATGATTTCTGGACACTGCTAAATATTGTGAGCATGTTAATCAACAGCATCACCCTCTGGGTGTTGATGTGGTCATTCAGAGACTGGATGTCCTCTATTTTGCTGGATCGCAGGGCATCCTGTCTTTTACGCGAGGCACTAATCCAATCACTGAGAGAGGAGCTGGTCTGCTTGTAGTGTTGCAGCTGAGGCAGATATAACTCCAGATCCTGAAGTCTGAGAGATAGAAAAACAGGGTCATCCCACAAAGATGAGTGATTATAAGGTATTTGTAGATAAGCATCTCTTTTCATGCATGTGTGACTAGATGTGTCAATGCTGCATCTGCAACGAACCTGAAGTCAATCTGATTCTGGATGCGTCCCCAACGCTCTTCAAGCATGGCGACATTTTCACTGTATTTAGAGAGGATCATGTCACACCTGTGGACGGACCCACACAACTGGCCATCCCAAAGGCTCATCTTGCCCAGCTCTGCTTCCATGGAGGCAAGGATGTCCCTCTTCTGATCCAACTCTGCCTTTATGTTCTGTACACGACAGACATGCAAGAGTTGCTATTCAAAAGCTGGTGAGCAGTACACAGTAACAGATCAGTGCACCTTAATATTTTCTTGGAAGATTCACAATATATACGAAATATGAAGAACAGCAAATGAAGAGGAACTCTGTGAACTCGGTGAACCTCAGTGAACCTTGACCTTGGTCACTTTTTGTCTCGTTTACAACAGAATGGATTAAAACAATACAAATTTCTGCACCCCTATCAAAAACACCAAGCCAAAATGCTTGCTGTTAAAACTGCAGATGGGTTTTGAACTAAGCAATCAGATATGTAGTACCCTCAGGGTATTCATGTAGTCCTCTACTTCCTCAGGCTCCAGGGAAGTGGTCTCTTTCTCTGTCAGTCTGGCCTCATAAACCTTTACAATATCCTCAACCCGTGCAAAGCTCTCCAGTAGCTCCCTTAGAGCTCGCAGCCTGAGAGATAGGACCAGAAGTGGACACATAAAGAGAAAGAGAGGGTGAAAAAAAAAATTATTTTTTCTTTTCATACATATTTGAACTAATGGATTTTGCATACAATAATAGCAATAATACATCTTCTTCATATAGTTTTTTTATTGTATCCCACCTGAATTCCTTTAGTTGCCTACTGCTGGGTCAGTCTCTTAGATGCCCCTCTAGAATGTCAGGAGGAAGCCGTACCATGTGTCTCCTCCAAGTCACATGACCACTAGCCCTCACTAGTCCACACATCATGATCTCATGGGGAGAGCACAGTGCTTGGCCGTCAGAGGAGAATGAAGCAGAGTACTTTCCCTTCACTTAACCAAGAGGCCTGGACGACCCAGAGGGGAACACTAGTGAACCCAGAACACTTTATCCAACCTAACCCTTATACCCATGTGAGGCTTAGCCAATTATGCCCCACTAACTATGGACCTCCAGCCATGTCATAAAGGTTCTTTGCTGAGCTTGAGAAAACTCCAGAGTAAAATTGCAAGTTAAAACTTATGACAGAGAAGACACAGTAGGAGAGGTTGAAATGATGGGTGTATGTGGCGTTACCTCTCTAAGTAGGCAGAGGAACTGCTTTCTAGGCTGCCCACTCTTTGGTTTATCACATCAATCTCACTGCGCAGGAACTTAACTTTGTCCAAATCACTCATGCCATTAAGCTCCTTCAAAATATGCTCCTGCAGATGCACATAGTCTTTACGGATGGAGACAATGTCATGCTGCACTGTCTACAGAAAAAAACAAAAAAAAAACCTGTTAATATATTTTTTTCAGTGGACAACAAGCAAAAGTTGACCCTTGATTTGATTTATTCTTTTAATTGGACTCAAGTCACTCTGTGTGTGTGCACTTGTGTGTGTGTGTGTGCACTTGTGTGTGTGTGTGTGTGTGTGTGTGTGTGTGTGTGTGTGTGTGTGTGTGTGTGTGTGTGTGTGTGTGTGAGGTTGCTCTGTGTGTGTGTGTGTGTGTGTGTGTGTG
>OMLC01000169.1:2477-13621 GCA_900302585.1 Regalecus glesne
TTAATGAGCTGTGTGACCTGCCATGTCAGAAATATTTGTAATCATGATGTATCTCTTGTGTCAAACTTGTGTAAAGAACATGAAGCCATTCTCTCATTATTCTAACTCCACTTGACAATTGCACCTTTGCTTGTAACTCCTCTCCTAACCTTAGCAGCCTGTGCATTTGGTGTAATGGTGTAACCCAGATTTCTTGAATAAAAAAGAAAAGTCAGATCAGTTTGCTTGGGGCATTTCAGGACTTCCACGTGGTATCCTCATGCAGTTCAATGTTTGTATAAGTGGAGATGAGAATGGTTGTTAACATAGTGAGACGATAATATCTGTTTCATAATTGCTTCAGATTTATCAGCCTGAGCCGGGCCACAGTGAGATGATCAACCACATATTGTACTGCTGTACATTCTAACCCTTACCCTTAACCTAACTAACCCAATAAAGGCTTCAAACAGCACTATGAAGTTTGTGAATGATACAGCAGTTGTGGGCTTGATCTTCCTCATCGACGAGATGGCCTACAGGGAGTAGGTTACCACCCCAGAAAAATGGTGCCAGGATAACCACCTCTCACTGAACATCTCAAAGACCAAGGAGGATTTCAGGAA
Source organism: Regalecus glesne (assembly GCA_900302585.1). Classification (NCBI taxonomy): domain Eukaryota; kingdom Metazoa; phylum Chordata; class Actinopteri; order Lampriformes; family Regalecidae; genus Regalecus; species Regalecus glesne. Next base: position 3,083 of record OMLC01000169.1, read on the forward strand.
AGGGGGGCACACCTACCTCCCAGTTGCCATGTAAATATAAATGTTCTTATGTTGTAGCGCTTTTCTAGTCTGACAACCACTCAAAGCAATGCAATGACTGCATCATGTTTGCCGAGCTATTCGGTGGGATACGAACCCGTCAATACCTGATTCCTAACTCTGCACTCTACCCAGCAACAGCACAGTGGTGGAGAGACTGGACAACTTTAAATATCTGGGAATTGACATTAAGAAAGAACCGACATCGACTACCCACACTACCATGTTATTAAAAGGGCCCTACAGCATCTGCATGTATCTGTATGGCCTCAATCAACAGATGAAGACCAAAAGACATGCCCAGGTCCTTCGGCACAAAGGGGCTTCTGGCATTAGTCCAACATCTGAGATCCCTTCCACCACCTGTGAACAAATATTTGGCTCATGCATTGGTTTCCATAGCTACATGAAGTGGCATCAGCATCAATGGTACTCATTCTTACATCACAGAGTGCTTAATTTGTTAATCTGGATGTGCCAGAGCAAAAAGTGTTCCCATGACAGAGGCAACCAAAGCCTCTGAGAGGTCCCGGAGTGCAAAGAAAATGGTAACAAACCCCCCCCCCCCGAAAAGTCCAGTGTCGCATTATGATGGTAAATAACCCTGAAATGTTCGTCTTGACTGAATCCATTGATATGATTAGCTCTTATCACTGTATTATCTGCAATTGTCATCTGTCTTTGTGTTTTCTTTGGGTTGTTTTTTTTAAACGAATGAATCATTGACGTGATTTGATATTATCACTTGGGAACTGTAGGGTTAATTTTTATTATTATTATTATTTTCTATGAGAGGTGCTGGATCCACTTAAAAAGGTTCCAAAGCACAAGCAGTTCAAAACTGAAAGGTCCCGGAGCACAAATTAAGCACTGGTGTCACATATAGGCCCCACATTGTGTGGGTGGACATAGAATTAGATTGAGCATGGGGGATTGACACTATACCTTCCTCACACCCTGCAGTAGTATTGAGCCTGTGACATCAGGCTTGTCATTTCCTGAAGTACGAAGTAGATATTTTCAATATGACTATTTCAAATATTCTTGAGTTAACAATCAGGGATTATCTGCAGTAATATTCATTATATAATTGACTTCATTGATTGATTTTTATTGAATTAGACATCATTTTGAACATCCTCATTTTGAACAAGATGAGTTCACGGCCCTGCAGTTTTTAAGCACAACATTTTAGTGACTGAGTCCTCCTACCTGGGATTAATGATGTGCACCTTTTCGGGCCGTGACAGCTAAAATTAATGACTAGGAACTCTGGGAAGTCAACTGTCATTGACATGGGTTGAACCCGAGAAGAGCCAAGTACCATTTAACTTTAACATTCAACATCCAGTGATTTTGGAGGGCTAGCGGCCCCCTGAATACAGCTGATGTTATATAACCCAGGTGACTAGGTTATATAACATCAGCTCCCACCTGATGCCAACACTCTCCATCGTTGGCCATTTTTTGTCACCACAGTGAAACATTTAAGGGTGAATTAGGTGTCTGGCAACAGGAGGATAAAAGTGTGAAAGTGGCCTTTTATTCAATACAAAATGGAATCAATCATCACGGAGATATTTTGACTAAAAAGCCCACATTTCGCTACCACTTATGACATGAACGTGAGTAATCGCCGAATGCATGTACTCTTGTAAAATATTTTTATATATACATGGGTTACTTCTTTACGAATATTACGCCTGCGCACGCCAATCTGGGTCAGAAGAGATCAACCGTAATAGAATGACTATCAGGAAGCCTAGTTTAAATATATGGTTAATTTTTTGTAATTAATCTACTAATCCCCATCTGTAACCAGGAACGCTTGCAGACACCCTCAACATCTTACAAAATATACATTTTGCACATCTGAGCCTTTTTTACATCTAATTATTTGATGTTAAGATGCAAGATGCTTTCTGGGGTGCTAGGTATGTTTAAGTTACTTTACAAACTGCCACTTTTGATGTGCACATTGTCCAGTCACAAAATACTGAACATACTGTACAGGCTAGTGAATTCTCAACACGGATTATGTGGGAAGCCCATGTACCCCTGATCGTGCTAACAACAACAAAAAACTGAAACTCAACAAGCAAGCTGCAACTTTTCTGATTGGTATTGCAGAGACATGACCCTTGCTCGATCTACACTCTGCTTTGAAATTGAATGGAGGTTTACCGAATTAATTATCAAACTGACATATCATAACATTAGCTAGTGCTAGCTTTGCCTGCCACCGCTAGCTATCAGTTAGCTAGGTGCTAGTTACCACCTATTTTACTGAACCAAAGCTACACCATTGGACGGTAATTGATGAACTAACATGGACATTGACTGGTTATGCAGTGTTCATGTTCCACTTATTGCTAGACCAATTAGATGACTAGCTCTAACAAGCAATTTAACAGAGATGTATACACTCTTCTCCTTGTAGACCACCTGGACTCCAATGTGCTCTTTTTATAGCTTGAAGCCATAAACGCCTGCGGCTGGCAAATAGATGCCTCTTCATGGTTATGCTAAACTTCCTGATCCCATTACCAACTCTGTTAATACCTTTCACAACACAAGTCCTTGTCATTTTGCCTTTGTGACAGTTAATCCACCGCTTCTACATGAAACTTCGTTTCTTTCTGCCCCGAGTTTGTGCACGCCAACCGATGACGTAGCTGAGAAACCTGTGTCTATGTAAACCCATTAGTTCGCTTTTGTAAAAAGTCTTTGTTGAGTGATACAAGCTCAAGTTTGAAGTAGGATCCAAAATGAAGTCGAGCAAAACCTGGTTCAAGAGCTAAAGAGAAGAAGGGACGACGATTTGGAATTAGGGGCTATCTGAAGCTCCTGCAACTCAAGCTAAGGATGAAGAATCACAAAAAGAGGCGAATTGGTTCACCTGGATCAGATGTTTATTCAGAAACGTTTCGTCAATCAAACAGGTGACATCTTCAGTCGGAGCAGACTGAAAACATTTCCCTCATAAACAGTACATCGATGCCACACAACAAAATGCAAGTTAGGTCATCAACTGCACATACAGTGGCAATGGGCACTATTCACAAAGGATTGGGGAATATTTGCAATCACGGCATTACATAACACCTGTTATCTAAGACCAAGTTCACTGTTTTTAGATCAAAAAACACAAAGGATGCATTCGGTACTACATGGCAAAGACAGTGGGGGGGTATGTTAAGCTACAGTAGCTGTTACAGTAGTTATTTTGTCTTGCTAAAAACCTCTTTATTAACATTGTAAAATGTGGTACATTATATAATCTCTTGGTAAACTGGTGGACTACAGTGCTGAGGGTATAGCCTTACATATTAGGTTATTTCTGGGGGAAAAAAGAAGACTACATTTTTGATTACTAAATTGAAAATGCCAGCATCAATATGGATATGTTAAACACCAGACATAAGAAAGAATGTTGCTTCTCAAAGTCTGGAAAGGGGGTGGAGCCATGTGTGAAGAAAAATGTATGTATAAAGGGATATTTTTTATGATTATTGATTAAGATTTTATTTTCACCGCTGGTAAATTTAGGGCAGCTGATCAATTTTTTTTATGAGAACAACCTCTTTTTCCCCTCGGACAACAGTTTTTTTCTGTTCTGAGAGCTAACACCCTGCTTGCATGTTTGCTATAATTTTACCAGATGTCACTGGGATTTCATAAAAGAAAAACATGCATGTGGGCTGGTTTTGATCATTTAAGATGTACGAGGTTAATAGTGGATGGATGGGAGGTGCTGTATTTGGTCTAACTCCCACTCAATATAATGAGTAGGACTTACATTAACAACTTAAGCCTTCAGAGAGAGAAAAAGATGATTACAGATGGGCAAGCTCTATCCTGCATCTGATAAATCTCAGATTTACAATCTACATATCCACTAGGATTTCTTATGTCACTTTACAACCATTCCTCTGAATCTGATGTTAAAACCACTATCTTCTTCTAACAGCTGGAGAATACTGAGGTTTGACCATGAAGAGCTCTGTAATGTGTGTATGCCATCTTGTGGGTGATGTATGTAAATATATGCAAGTCAAATACATTTCTATTGTATAGCCCATTATCACAAATTAAAAATGTGCTTTGGTGGGCTTTACAGTAATACAGCATCTTATCCTTAGACCCTCACATTCGATAAGGAAAAACTCCCCTAAAAAGGCTTTAACAAATGTGCATCAGGATTTTAGACTACATAACGCAGTGAACGGAAATATGTGGGAGCATAGTTCAGGGTGGGGCGGCATGACTCAGTGGGTAGAGCGTTCGCCTGGCGATCGGAAGGTTGCAGGTTCGATCCCCGGTCCTGCAGAGAAGCGTGTCGAGGTGTCCTTGAGTAAGACACTGTTCCCCAAAACTGCTCTGCCCTGTGATAGACTGGTGACCTATACAGGGTGTACCCCGCCTCTCGCCCAATGAGAATGGAGATAGGCTCCAGTTCCCCCACGACCCGATTTTGGATAAGCGGTTGACAATGGGTGGATGGATGGATAGTTCAGGACGTAGAGCAGATCATCTAGTAATCAGAGGATTGGTGGTACTATCCCTGGCTCCTTTAGAATGTGTGTTGAAGTGTCCTTGAGCAAGATACTCAACTTATAACTGCTCTTCTGGCACTTTAGCTGCCCACTGGTCCTATACAACAGGATGGGTCAAATGTAGAGGACAGATTTCATTCTCAGAATGCACTGTTTGAATTAAGTATCTTTCCTTATTTTACTCGAGATATGTTCAGGCATGCTCCATAATCCAGATAAAGAAATCACAGAAAAGGTTGATCAGTTCATCTGGATAAAGCATTCTTTAAAAGAAATGCTTGATTACTCATACAGGAGACATCCTCAGTCTAAGCTGGCTGCAGGTATAGACAATAGAGTTGCATAATGAACAAAACCCAATGATGGCTTCATAAGGAAATTAGACATTTACTGGAATTTCAGCATCAATGTAAACAAATCATCACGTATTGAGGAATAGTTGAAATCACAAATATGTAAAATATAAATAAATGTAACCCCCCCAGGTCCAGGGATGGTTTTCCCCTCCTCAAATAAATGGCCTCATTACATTACATGACATTACATTACAGGCATTTAGCAGACACTCTTATCTAGAGCAATGTACAAGTGCATAGGGTCAAGGTACAAAAGATACTGGAGCAACACTAGAAGCCAGATAACAATCCTAGTGCCATCATGAGACTCCGACGCAACCTCAACTAAGAAACACAAACCTAACATAAACTAACAAGATTTCATGTGCCTAAACTAAGTACATCAAAATCAAGAAAAGGAATAGGGCTAAAACTCATTGAAACTCAATCAAACAAACGTTCCTCCTTATCAAAGATGTACAAATCCCCCTCCTTGAAAGAACTGCTTCTGGTCTGTGGATGTATGTAGACTGCAGTCCTTGCCTGAGACATTAGCTGTTCTGTGTTGTGCCACCCTCTTTGCTCTTGTCTGGTTGGTTTCTCTGATGTACAAGTCACAGTAATTCTCCAGACACTTAGCAGCATAGACTAATTTGCTCTGTTTGTGCATAAGAACCCATTCCTAGGGGTGTACTAATGTCTGCTGCAGTGTGTTTTGGGATTTGAAAACAACTGAGACGCATTTTTTGGAAAATATGAATCTCAACTGTTCCCAAACTCCCGACATAAAAGGCACAGACAACAGTCAGAGTTTTTCCTCCCTTAATCCTAAAGCGTAGGGACATGACTCTCTCATCCACAGGGTTAAATTGGAATATATTGGCCCTCAGCCAGGGACTTGTGAGAATCCCTACACCTGTCTGGTGTCTCTCACTTTGGGCAACTCCTGAATAGTATAAAGTCCAACCCCTATCTAAGACCTTGTTTCCAGAGCTGATGCTGTGAGTAGAGGTGAACCCCACCAGATCTAATTGGTACTGTTCCACCTTCCACACAAGCTGTGGCTCCTTACCCCCAAGGAGGTGACATTCCACGTCCCTAATGCTAGCTTCTGTTGCTTGGTTCTGGTCCGCTGAGACCCTTTGCCCTCACTGCTACCTGTCTGGCAGTGCACCTGACCCCACTGGTTCTTCCTGTAGGTGGTGGGTCTACAGGATGAAGAAGTGTCCATGTTGCTTTTTTCGGGCTGAGCCCGGCCGGGCTCCGTGGTAAACTCGGCCACCAGGTGCTCGCTGACGGGCCCTCCTTCTGGGCCTGGCTCCAGACGAGGGGCCCGGGCTTCCTCCAGGCAGGGTAATGTGACCTATCTCTTCTCTCCTTATGTTTCAAGGGGTCTACTTGAACCATTCTTCATCTGGTCCCTCATATGAGACCTATTTGGCATGGGAGACTCCAACAGGAGCACTAGGCTCCATACAACACCACTCTCAGGTTCATAGAGACACTCAAACCTCTCCACCATGACAAGGTGATGGTTCCTTAGAGAGGACTTTCATTTTGGTTGCTGTGAAAAAAAGAAAACTTCCTAAAGTAATTTCGCCCACTGTAATTTATGGCTCCTGAGATGTGGATGATGTGAGTGAAGAGTGGTGATGACAGGACAGCTAATGCTGGAGAGGGATGGCCTCTTAACTACCACCGTGTTCTACGCTAAGAAGTGACATTGTTCTGCCAAAATGAAATATGGTTTTAATATGTCTCTCTCTCTCTCTGTCTCTCTCTCTCTCTCTCTCTCTCTCCTGCTGCATCCCCTTATCACATGCGTATATATTACTGTACACCTCACTCTTTATTTCCCCATATCTGTACAACTAATTTTCTTTTCGTATCTCCTCTTCTCGTCATCACTCCCTCCCCTTCCTTTTCTCCTCCTCGTCATACCTCAACTGATGTATTTTCTGTCCTATGTAGATTTCTTTTATTTCACACATTTCCTCATCAGTTTGTATGCAACTTCTGCATTTTTTGCATTTAATATGCTTATCACAGCATGATTTTAGCCAGTTTAAGCTTTTCTTGAATTAATATTGCACCACATGACACTTTTTCATATTTATGCATTTGTTCAGACAAGACCTAATAATATCCCTTGTCTTGTAGCATTTTCTTACATCCCATGTGTTTAATGTTAGGAACCTACCTTAGTCTGTCTCTGTGTGAAGCTAATGGCTAATAAAACACTAATGAAGCCAGTCCTCTCATGTGGAAACTGAGCACTTGGTGATGTTAGCTGAGTATGATTCTCCTCTCTCTCCTTCTCTCCATCCTGACCGCTGTGGCTCCAGTGGAGACTGAGGGCAGGCGGATGAAGGGAGGCATCCAGAGGAGCACAGAGACGGGCCTGGCTGTGGAGATGCCCAGTCGGACGATGCGGCAGGCCAGCCACGAGTCCATCGAGGACAGTATGAACAGCTACGGCTCCGAGGGCAAGTCAGTACCAATGTCTGCCTTTACCCCAACACCGCCCAACCCCGCCCTGTTTTCTGAGTGCAATTAATTCCTTCCTAACCCCAACCCTATTCCATCATTACTAAATGTCCTTCTCAACATTAAGTGCATTTATAGCCTGAACTTTTAAGATAACTTCTTTTATTTAAGTTCTTTTTTTTTCGACTGAAAGTTTTCCGTCAGTGCGCGTGTTTTGCAGAGCCAGTCAGTGAGGGCTTATGGTAGCAAGATGATGGAGAGGTTACGCTATAAGCCCCGCTGGAGGAGGAACTACAGCATCGGCAGCATCAGTGTGGTACTACTGATGGAGACAAACCAACGTGCACAACCAAAATCACAAACAGGCTTGCAGAGAAACCGGCAGAAAAGTTCCAGGCCTGGCTGTCACTCAGCCAGTTCAAATTCCTATTGTGTAACAACACTAGACAGACACAGTGAGGGGTGAGAGAGAGATGGAGGAACAAACAGAGACACAGAGAGATGGAGAGGGAGGGGGAGGGAGAAAAGAAGAGATGGGACTAGAAGAAAAATAGGTCTGATGGGAATAGACATACAGGAAGGGAATGAGAGAAGTAGAGCCAAAGAAGAAAAGAGTAAAATATAGAGGATGAAGAGATGTTTGAGGGTGACACCGTGTCATGGAAAGGAAAGTGATGAAACAGACAGAGCAGGAGACGAGGAGAGAGATAAATGAAGGAAGTGGTGCAGGGAAAAAGACAGAATACAGAACTCTGAGGGGGGTTGTGGGTTCATTAACATGGCTAGAGTTAAGATGGAAAAGTACCTGTGTGTGTGTGTGAGTGTGTGTATGTGTGTGTATATGTGTGTGTGTGTGTGTGTGTGTGTGCGCATCCGCATTATTAGCATGTTGCTAAATTACAGCACACCTATGCATCCTGTGTGCCATCATTTTGATTTGTGGCCTTGTGTATTTGATTTGCTTTTCCTCTAAGCCCAACTAGAACACCTCATGTAACATTGGTATTAGTGTGGACTTACCACAGGCTCATACAGCACACAGACATCAGAATCATTTGTTGGCCATGTAGGTTTTCACCTAAATGGAGTTTGACTTCCGTTTCATGGTTCCTACAGGTACTTCACATAGAATGACACCGAAACAATCTTCCGATATGGTCAGAATAGTCGCATCAGGTCATCTGGATATAGGTTTAAAACAAAACATGAGTCTGTTTCAACATTCTGAATGTCTTCCTCAGCTCTCAGTCCAGTATGTGACCCACCCAGCTCCCGTTTAAAGGAACAGGGATATGAATCAGGGGGCTCACAAAAAATGGGGTAAAACAATGTTGAAATGGAAGAAAAGAAATAAAATATATTTTCAGGTTCCATCATCCAGGTAGTCAACAAAATCAAGAGAGTTTTAAAAATATTTAAACATTGTTTTAAACATGTGTCCAGATGACCTGATTGATTTTTTTAAACTTTGTTGTCTCCCTGGATTATTAGCCTGAAAATATGTTTTTTTTCCAATCTTAAGATACGTACATATGGACTTAGTGTAGGTACAGCTGAGTACACTTGACTATATTCAGGTGACCATCATAGGTAATAGAGTGCAATGGCTGAAAACTGTTTATATGTTGGTGTTTTGGTGTAAAATAATCTTCAGCACCGCCAACGGGGATGAGTTGGACCAGGTTTTGAGCAGGGTTTGATGGATCGGGAGTGACTGTTTTCTGACTCTGGAAATGGATGAGTCTTGAATGGAGGGCAGGTTGGCCCCAATGATTCCTCTGCAGACAGAGCTGTCCATTGAAGACTGTCTCTGTCCCGTTTGGTAGCTGATCCAAACCAGACAGGGATAGATATCCAGAAGACAGACTGGATTATTACAGTGTAGAACTGAATCAGTAGTTCCTGACACAGGTCGAACCTCCTGAGCTGACAGAGAAAGCACATCATCTGCTTTAATGATTTTGTCTATATTGGATGTCCATCTTAGATCCCGAGAGATTGTGGAACCTAACCCTAAGTTTTCATGGTACACACCGTGGTGTTGAGTATGGTGGGGGGCTCCTCCTGATGTTCACTATCATCTCCGCAGTTTTGAGCGTGTTCTGCCCCAGATTGTCGTGGTCGCACCCGAGGGCCAGCTGTTCAACCTCCCATCTATATGCAGACTCACCACCATCCTGGATAAGGCCAGTGATGGTTGTGCCATCTGCAAACTTTGGGAGTATTTCAAAAAGGGACGTCCTGAGGGGCAGTCATTTGTGTATTGGGGGAAGAGTAGACAGGACATCTCTGGGGGGCACCAGTGATGATTTTCTGGGTTCGGGATGTGGTCATTCCCCAGCCTAACCTGCTGCCTCCTGTCTGTCAGGAACTTTACAAACATTACATTAGTGTTGCAGAGAGCGGGTGAGTTTGGAATGGAGGATATCTGGTGTTCTGGTGTGGACCACTGAGCTGAAGCCCACAAACAGCACCCTTTTCTATCTCCCTGTGGTCTTAAGATGTTCAGTGTTATTAAGCAGAAAAAGACACACAAAATGTAGCTGAAAGACAAACAGAAATAGCAATAAATCATCTGCATTTCCAAATGCAAATGCCCATACAATGACACGGGACTTCAGTTGAAAAATATAGTTATACATGACTGTGGCTGTTTGGTTGCCAAAACGCTTTAGGCTGTAATTCCTGCTTCTATAAATGCACCTGTAGATATTGCATGTCATATGTGTGTGTATGATTCAATGTGCCTTTGGGGCGCCCCTTTGTAGTCAACTTTGATATCAAAAACATTTTTATACATCGCAGTTATTAAGGTACAGCTGTTTGGATGAAGATGCCAAGAATGTAAGTTATAATTTCAGTTACTGCCTTTGATATAAATGAAATAGTGGAAGATCAGCCGATAGAAGTATGGGAAAAATTTGCTGAGAATGTTTTATCGTGGTGATGCTGTCAGTTCTCCATCCATCCATCTATCCATCCATCCTTCCATCCAACCATCCACCCATCCATCGATCCAACCATCCATCCATCCATTCATCCGTCCATCCAACCATCCATCCATCCATCCATCCATCCATCCATCCATCCATCCATCCATCCATCTATCCATCCATCCATCC
>OMLC01000170.1:8424-23424 GCA_900302585.1 Regalecus glesne
AGGTAAATTATGTTTTAAAAAGGAAAGAAGCTAAACCTTCTTCATCCCCACAAAGAAATGACTCCTGTCATATTAATAACCCCCCCTGCAGAGAAGCCTCCTTCCAGTAACACTGGGCGATAAATCTAAACAGTGATCGAATCGTATCCCATTGGATTGAGGGTTAGTATTTCTCAGGATGTAGGGTGGTCCTCTAGTGTGGGAAAGATTGGTGGTTTGGTCCCCAGTTCCTTGATAAAGTCTGTCAAAGTGTCCTTGAGCAAGACACTGAACCCTGAACTGCTCAAGCCCTGAGATGGAATGGGGATTTGCCTAGGGTAACACCCAGGGCAAATCCCCATTCCTATGACCCGATGAGTGTTAGGATAGGCTTCAGCAGGACTCTGTGAGGTGACTGGATAAGTAGTTAACAATGAATGGGTGGTAAATATATAATTTGATGTATACTGGTCAACAAAATCCTCTCCTCAGGTTGTCTCATTCTCTCAGGTCCACAGAGTTTTACTTCCTCCTGCTGGTGACTCAACTGTACATACATCAGTCTCTGGCGTTCTTTGTGCAGCCAGACGATGAGGCCCTCATCACCTAGTGTGATGGCTCTAACAAGTATCTTCCTGTTATGTCATGGGCCTATCTCACAGAGATACAAAGACACATATGGGTGACAAGATTTCTAGACTAGATTCTTCTTGATCACCACCATACCACAGTGGAGAAGCTTGTGTATACTAATGACCCTAAGTGGTATGCCATCCGGAGCTTGGCTCCTGGTAGGGTCACCCCTGGCAGAAAGATCAAGAGGGAAGTTCCAGACTAAGCCTGATCCAACAAAGACCTTAACAGCAGCACTGGCGGAAGATATCTTCAGGTCACAATGCCAGTGAAGGTGGATGAAAGCGACAAGAGAGGGTGGTCCCCAATCGTCTTGGTTCTCCATGCCATTGTAATCTGGCCATCCCCCCCGGCCATCCCGTAAAAAGCTGTTATGCGCCATCCTCCTAGAGAGAACAGTCACACTTGACTCTGAGTGACCAGTGATGCTAAGACTATCGAGCTTCCATCACATGACACTAGATTAATACCTTTTAGTTATATTTTTAGCTGTTTTACGTGGGTTGATTTTCGATAATAACTTTTGCAGTTCATTTCTTAAGACTTCTAAATTATCTGTAATTGGAATTGATTGCACAGGGAAGAGGCTTTCAAATCTAAGCTGAGTCTGTGTCAACTGTAGAGCTTGATATAAGGAAGAGAGAGACCTTGAAGGTGCAAGCTTATTCACTTTAATATCCACATTCAAACTCCATACAACAATATCTATTACATAAAAGGTGTGGCTGTGGACAGATAAAACTCCAAAAGTGGTAACCTTGCAAGTGATGTAAACACTTTTTTTGTCAAGAAGAACACGAAAAACGATAAATAAACTGTAAAGAAGTGATGAAGTAAATGGTTGGATAAAGCTCTGAAGTTTAAACTTGTCTCCTCATCCATTTTATCACCCATTTTATTTATTTCTAATGAGCACATAGACATTCTTCAACAGATCTCTGTCTTCTCTTGGATGCTGGCTTTGGTCTGTCCACCTCCAATGTGGGAGTAAAGACAATTGAAATGGCCTCCAAGCCCCACCAGCCCAGTCAGTATTGCTTCCCCCATTCTTGGCCATTTTGAGGAAAACACGTAGCACAAAAAGAAAGTCCCCTCTTTTGCTTCTTTTCTGTTTCTACACAGACAGAGAGAATTTTTGGTGGGACTTTAAAATATGTTTTTGCACAGTGGGACAGACTTTGATCAGTCTTCCCACACTAGAAATAAAGCAAAACAATAGTCTCCATTTCTGGTACTATTTACAACAAAAGGGAATGTTTTTGTTATTTATTTTTCTTTCGCCACCATGATGACTTTGTAGATCTGAGTTCCTCCCCTGCTCCCTCTCTAATTATTTAATTTTTTTGCCTTTGGTTTGAAAGAAGCCATTTTTCAAGAACAAGATAAAAAATAAAATGTTGCTTTATGTGTATGGATGGTTAATATCATACTGACAAGGGTTTTGTTTGGGAGTGGGGGATATAAAAGGCAAGATTGATAGAAGATTGTTTGAGGAGTGCCAAAGATTGAAAGAAATCACTTGAATTACTGGAGTATTTAAACTCCTATACATTAATTTCCCCCACTTTGTCTTAAAACCCACAAAATAACAATGTTAAATAAGGGCTATCTCACTCAATCTTGACTTGCATTGCTTTAACACTCAAACTGTTACAGATGTCCATTTTTCTTCCAACTATTCAAATTAATTTATTGGAGAGAAATCACTGATTGAATCAAAACTGGAAACATGCAACATTTGTATTCACAACAAAACAATCACTTATGAAGTCAGCAGCTCTAGCTATGCCTTCCAACATTCCCCCATGGGAAACTGCTGCTACTGCTGTTATAAATCTGACATTGTGAAAACAGAGTGCATGGATGGTAATGTGAAAAGACTAGACTGGTGAGTCTTCTCAAGTCTGGTTTGTGCAGCTGCTTTAGCTTGCAAATAATGGGAATTGATGCCAAATTCAAAACTCCCTCAAAGGCAGATTAAAAAACAATTTCACTGATTGTTGTATGTGAGGGTCTGTTTGAACAGGTGGTTCTCCAAAACTGGGAAAAGGGGGGAATTGGACTTGCTGTAGGACAAACACACATGTACAGTCACTCTCATACACAGTCTTGGATTGGAAAGTCTGCTAAGAGTTGGGCTGTGGTGGTACATCTTGTTGGTTGTAACCAGGAGGCAGCGGTTGACTATTTCCTGTTTGTAGAGGCGGTGCTTGCCCGGCATAAGGTGATTCTAGAGAGGCTCCTGGCTCTACAACGAAGAGAATAATGGCATCATAAATCCTCCTCAGTGACATAAGATGAAGGTAGACATTAAAATCATAAGTACCACGAGTGATGCTAGGTAGCTGTAAATCAAGACAGAAACAGATATAGGACAGTAACATCACAGTAGTTCAGTTTACTAATCTGATAAATGGTAAATGGATTCATGACCCTTAACCTTTTCCTGTTGAATGTAGAGGAACCCTTAATTGGAATGCTGAAACAAACTCATGATTTCTTTTAAACATATATCCAGATGACCTGACTGAACTATTTTGACTTTATGAACCCTTAATGTTGCACCGATAGCATTAATTGTAGTGGGGCATTGGTAGTCACTCCTGAAAATACTACCTAAGCCCCTCCCACACGAACAGAAGATTTCTTTTTCCTCCAGATTCCCTGTCTACATGAAAATATCAGATTGAGATTATTTTAGATTTTCTATAATGTGTAGTTGTCAACTATTCAGTACATTGAAGAGCTCATAACAAGAGTGAAGAACTGTTATCAGAACCTTGAAGATTTTGATAAGCAGTTTGTTTTTTGTTTTACGCTATCCTGTTCAATTTTAAACTGCTTCGCTATCATACGGGTGAACATACTAACCTCTAGCTATTCAGTTGTTTTCGAAATGTATGGATTCTATTTCACGGAACTGCTCAGTCATATTTTTTTTGTTATACTGGGCAACTACTATCTGCTCAAGCAAAACTGGAGGTGTGGAGCTTGGCATCCATGGTAAAAAACATACTTGCTAAATCAACATTATTGAGGTTGAGTGGGGGGGTATCAAAATTGCAAATTCCCAGACTAACCTTTGACCTCAATCTGGGTTTGTGCTTTTTGTGCTTTTAACTTTCCTAGGTGTTCTGTTGCCTGAGGAGAGACATGAAGGACGAGATATAAAATTCAGTTGAATTAGATGGAACATGAATTACCAATGTGATGACATTGAGTCACTATAGGTGCAGGCTGTGTGGTCTTAATACTCCATAACAAATGGCTTTAGACGATTATATTGGAGAAATTTGAATGATTTCATGTTACTTGGCATACCCATTGCAGCTCTGTCTTCTGAGCATTAAGCTGTTCTTGCTGTTTTACCAAGTCCTCCTTCTGCTTCTCCAGCTCTTCAGCCTTCTGGTTCAGGTTGTTCTCCTGGTTCGTCAGATGTGCCTCAAACTCTCCTAGCTCTTCCTCTGTGTATAACGGGTTCTGGTCCAGAGTCTGATGGGTAGCAGAGGGGGAGGGGAGGGCCCAGGGTACGTATGTGTGAAGGGGAAACAAGGAAATGTCACAAAATACAAAATGCTATGGGCTGAGTTCCATTCCAAAGGTGCTGAGGCACCTGGTTCATTACCTTGTAGCTCCATGATGCCTAGATGGAATGAAATGCCTAATCCCACACAAGGGTGCTAATCCACAGCCTGTCCAAAAGGCCCGTGCCTCACAATCATCCTGTTCTGATCATATCAGCAAGTTTCAAAATCATCCCATTCAGCACTTTGTGACTTTTGTTGTGCTTTCTCATATCTTACACACATGCTTGATGACCAAACTCACTTTGTGGTCTTATCTTGCATATGTACTTGGTGACCAATGTTATCCCCAGGCCCCCTCCTTTACCTATTTGCTCATTGTAAAAGAAGCAGACACAGAAAGTCTGCTTTACACAATGGTGTAGGGACCTTAATCTCTGTATGCAGTGTGCCCATTTACAAATGGAACGAATTCGCAGGAAGGGATCCTCTTTGCTATTCTTTTTTCCCAGCAATTAACGATGTCCATCCTTTGTGCCACATTCATGCCTGTATTTACAAAACCAACAGTGCTAGGGGTTGCTTGCGGACAGGAATTGGGATCCCCTACAAAAAAAATGTGATTATCTCAGTATCCCCAATCCCAACGAAACGGCGGGGGATGGGAGGGGGCGCTACGGATCTCTCTTTCCATTTGTTGGTTCAATGCCACAAAGTGAGGGTCCAACAAAAGTATCAGAAAATATGGATAATAGAGCAACAAAAGATATAATCTTGGCAATCGCATGGATTACAGGTCTATAGTGCTTTACTTAACTAAATATGGGAGCTAATCAATGCACCATGGGTGAGGGAGGACATGACTCTCTACGTTTATTTTAGCTCACAATTCTGAAGTACTGCCACATCAAACTCATTCAAAAATAAAAGGTAAAAAGTGCAGATAAAGCAAGGAAAGATGTGCATTAGTCTGACACATCAGTTTCTGAGCCATCAGACTAGTAATCCAAAATTGGCTAGTTCGGGCACTGCTGGGTCATAACTAACTGGACTGTTCAGAACTAAACATACAGGTAGACATGTCCAACACCACAGGCTAAAAAAATGTTTATAAAAGCTTCTTAGAATATGTAAACCTATGTGGTCTGGAACCCGATCGAAGAGTAGTGAATAAATGTATGGTCCACACAAGCATGTCTGTTTTTCCTTTTCTGTGTAAAAACCTGGGCCCTTACCTCCCAGCTCTCGGTCTCTGTGAATTCTTTCTTGTTGGTGGCCTCCATGAACTCCTTCATTGAGACCAGTCGGTCTTTGTCGGTGTCCACCTGATCATCAAAACATGAAACTTGCTTAACGTATTGGGTATTGCACAGTCTCAGCAAGAAGTGAGCATCTGACTTGAAAATTCATATTATGAGCCTCTTCTTGTTTTCCTTAAATAAATGCTAGGTTATGATCTTTAACTCTGTGACTCGTTCATCGGTAGAATTAGGTTTAGTCTGCTGTCTGTAGCATGTCTTGCACTTGTTCTGCATGTACATTGTGTGTCAGTCAGTATGTATTTGTCATGTCATCATCAACCGCTTACCAGATGTCAGGTCGCATATCTTCAGGTGCCTTAACTCAGTGCTCATTGGGTAGAAGGTAGCCAAATACACAGAACAAGTCGCCAGTCTATCCCAGGGCAGGTGTAGGGGATTAAAACTGGATACCCTTCCTGATGCTCCGCAGTGGGTTGACAACCGCAGCTTCTTGCTCATTAGTACCCAAAGCATGCATTTTACATCTGAGCTACTCTAGCCCCTCACAGTATGTACTTGTGTCACGTATGTATATCTGCACTCAAATTTAGAAGATTTAGATTAAGAATTAAATAGTGTATCTTTATTTCTGGCATTCCACAAGTCAGATGGGGGGTGTTGTAGAGCTCTCACCTCAGTCATAACGTGCTCCCTCATCCGCATTCTCTCCTCTTCCATCTCGAACATATCGTCTTCCTCATTATTAGGGTTATAGACCTTCTCCAGCTACAAAACACACACAAATGCTTACGAAAATACTTCTTTATTACCAAATTCAGATATAAAGTCAAAACATTCAATTACCTCTTTAGTGAAGAGAGCCTCTAGCTCATTCTCATCAAAGTAACCATCTCCATTGCTATCTGCAAT
Source organism: Regalecus glesne (assembly GCA_900302585.1). Lineage (NCBI taxonomy): Eukaryota > Metazoa > Chordata > Actinopteri > Lampriformes > Regalecidae > Regalecus > Regalecus glesne. Next base: position 14,732 of record OMLC01000170.1, read on the forward strand.
ATGAAGCAGGTCGCTTAAGTGAAAAGGCACTTCATCAATTACAACTACGTTCAAGATTCAAGATGCAAGATGCTTATTGTCTCTCCGGTTGTACAAGTACAATTGTGTGGAATTCTTAGACTGGGAGACTCCATTACAAAAACATGCACTACAGATAAAGTATATAATAAGAAGTGTATATACATGCACATGCATATAAAGCAATAAGCATAAAGCAAAGATAAAATATATATGTAAGGTAGTATGTATAATAGAATTAGGCATAAAATAGGTAAATGCAAGAGTAAAATCAATCGATCAGGTATAAAAAGTAATTGTATATATATGATCAGTAATCTAGGATACTAGAGAGGTGGTAATTAGATTGTAAAGACAGTAAGATTGCATGTTATTTATTAAGAAGTATTATGAACTGAGGAAAGAAGCTGTTACTTAGTTTGCTGGTGCGTGTTTTGAGAGTCCTGTAAATACTTTTTGACGGTAGCAGGCTATTGTGTAGGTGTGCTGAATCCTTAATGACCCATAGGGAGTTCCTGAGAAATTGCTGAGTCTACAGCTCCTGAAGACTGGGTAGCTAACATCCAGTAACCTCCTGGGCTGTGCACACAACCTCATCCAGGGCCTTGCGGTCCTTGCTGGTACAGCTACCTTACCAGGTGGTGAAGCAGCTTGTCAATGGTGCCCAGGTAGAAGTCCCTGAGCATTTGGTACCTTAGGCCAAATGTATTTAGGCACCTGGGGCCGTACAGATGCTGTTGGGCCCTTTTAACAACAAAGGTGGTGTGGCTAGTCCATGTCAGGTTTTTGTAGATGTTGACTTCAAGATATTTAAAATCATCCAGTCTGTCCACCACTGTGGCGTTGGTAGTGACTGGAAGGTGAGTGTGAGACCCTTTTCTGAAATCCATAATGACCTCCTTGGTCTTGGAGACGTTCAGTGAGAGGTGGTTGTCCTGGCACCACTCTTTCATGGTGGTAACCTCCTCCCTTTAGGTTGTCTCATCACTGAGGGAGATTAAATCCATAATTGCCATTTCATCTGCAAACTTCAATGCTGTTTGAATCTTTTGCTGCTACACAGCCATAGGTGTAGAGGGAATACAGGAGAGGACTGAGGACACAGCCCTGTGGCACTCCCATAGTGAGCGTCAGTAGAGATGATGTGCAGTTGTCCACTCTCACCATCTGGAGGTGGTCCATCAGAAAAGCTAGGATCCAGGTCCTTGAGCTTATTGACAAGCTTGGAAGGCACTACAGTGTAGAATGCTGAGCTATAGTCCATAAACAGCATAATCACATAGGTTTCCTTCCCTCCCAGGTGGGAGAGGGTGGTGTGTAAGACGTGGGCGACGGTGTCCTCTGTGGCTCTGTTTGGATGGGATCCACACCAGGAGCAGATGACAGATTTAACTAGCTTCTCAAAATACTTGCTGGCTATGGGGGTGAGAGCAATAGTGCTCCAGTCATTGAGAATGGTCACTTTCTGTTGTTTGGGAATGAGAATAATGGTGGTGGATTTGAAGTAGGTTAGGAGAGTCTGGAGGTAAAGGGACAGGATAAATATGTCCATGAATACTCCTGCAAGCTGGTGAGTGCAGATGTTCAAGATGTGTCCAGGGATGCCGTCTGGGTACACTATGTCATTTCCAAAAAAACAGCATTCTCAGCTCCAAGAACTGCCATTTTGATGACATTTTGCCACTGGTACCACCATTTGAGATGATTTTGGCTCTTATAATTTTAAAGGGGAATTCAATATTGAATTTTAAAAAGTGTATTAAGATTATTTATATTTGACTTATGGGGGTAACCACAGGGAAAAAGAAAAACCTTTGATTACAGTACTCATTCTCATGCACTGTCACAGTGTCTTAAGTGAGCAGAGGAAGAGTAATAGTGATATACGGTTGTTCCAAGGACCTTGAAGGAGCCCAATTTGGACACGAAGAATTATCCATCCATCCATCCATCCAACCATCCAACCATCCATCATCAACCGCTTATCCGAAATGGGGTCACGGGGGAACTGGAGCCTATCTCAGTTCTCATTGGGCGAAAGGCGGGGTACACCCTTTATAGGTCGCCAATCCATCACTGAGCAATGAAAATTTTTCAATTTTTAAAAATAAATAATCTGCTAATCTACATCAGTATCATTTTATCACCTAACTTTAACAACAAAACGGCCAGAGCAAACCCCAGAACAGCATTCCTACAACTGATGGGATGGGGGGGGTTTCAACATCTTACTCAAAGGCAGTTTAGGGCGCGATGGCACTCGGTCACAATGGGACTAAACCAACATGGTCCCTCAAACTTGATGCAACCAAGGTGCTTACCATGCATTTTGAAGAAGGTCTTGGGATCAAAGTCATTTGGGTCCAAACCATCTGTCTCTTCCCAAACTTCCTTCAGCTGGTCCTTACTGCCCTACACATGCACATGCCACAGTTTTCAGACTTCTGTGGAAATGGTCTTTATCAACACAGTTGACTATAAATGCTCTAATTAAAATATCATGGTGCCTCCAGTGATCATATCTGCTAATCTCCAAATCCTTGTTTGTATTTTATTTTTAACGTTCTATGTCTGCATTTTCAAACCAAACGTATTTTGTATTTCTTATCCTTCAGCCTTTTTGTCTTATATTTATGCTTAGCCCTATTGTCATCTCTATTTCTATTCCCATTCTTTCTGTTACTGCAGAAATTAAATGTATCCAAAAACATCCTTCAATCCAGCCTATTCCAGTCTATCTGAAAAAAATATTAGAGACAGCAGAGTTCCACAGAGGTACATTTTTAATTTGTGATAATGGGTGATACAAACAAAATTTACTTGACTTACAGGGTGGTTGACTTTGGGATGGTCGGCATGTTTCTTCCTCATCTCCTCATAATGCTCCTCCTCTTGTTTGCGCTTTTCATCATCCATGGTTTTGAGGCGCTCTCTTCTCTCATGCTCCTTCATCATCTCATATCTTTTAAACTCCTCATGGCGCTCCTTGTCAAAGTTATCAAGATCATTGGTAGCCTTCAGCCACGGCCAATATACACAGAGAGAGAAAGTAAAAGTAAGAAATAGAGTTAAAGTAGAAATCAGAGCTAGGTTGCATCATTGAAATGGATTTGATCATTTTCCTTGGATTAATTGATTAGTTTGTGCAAGGTATAATCAATCTCATTGGTCCCAACCAGTACATATCCCACTTATCTTGCACAGTGGGAAGGATTAAACAAACTCTTTAATCACAAAAGAGGTGAATTTGTTCAGCTGGATCAGAGGTTCATTTTTGAAACGTTTCGTCACTCACCAGGTGACTTCTTCAGTCTAAGCTGAAGGCAAACATCCCCCTCCTTATAAACTCTTTAATGCTTAACAGAATGAATTTCAATTGATGGCTGAACCAGTTTAGGCTTAATGCAGTATTGTTAATTCACTGGTTTACCAGGCAGCATTTTGAGTGCATCAGAAATTAGCTTTCTATGGTTAATTTCAACTGTGCAAATCACATGAATAGACAACAATCTATGCGATTGTTAGTGTGTGCTGGGACTGCTAGTCAAAGACCACTGACCTCATCCCTTCATCCAGATTCAAGTAGATTTAATATTGATATTTAGTTCAACAGGATTCAGGGTTTAAACATATTTTTTGAATTAATCAGAGTTTGAGAAACGTGTTGAATGCTAACCAAAGGACCAGCAACTTTGGGTGCGCAATGAAACTCAGAGAAATTACTGCAGAGCTCATCTCCTTTCCCCGGGGAAGTATCATTGGAACTTAGGTGGAATTTATGTCTTCCATTAGCATTTATGGATATAATTTCTGTGAATATTAAAAGTTAACCATAGCAATGACCATACCCAGCCCCCCAAACACATTGAGTGGTTATTGCTGTTTTACCTTTTTAGGTTAGTTAATTTGGAACCAAATCACACAGGCGAAGCCCTCCATTTTATTACTGGTCATCAGTTTTAACCGTATACATAGCTAGTGCATAGTAATTGCTATTTCGAGTTGTTGTTAGATTACAAAAGCGCTATATAAGAACAAGTCAATTTGCCATTTTGATGCCACAATTGTCAGGAGTCAGTAACAAATCTTATTTATATTGGTTATGCACATTTCCATTTCGTCACAACATTCCAAGATGAATATGATGCACAACAGACAACAGAATAAAGCCATACAAAACCCACTGTGCAGGGTCAACTTCTACATGCAAACAAACGATGACTCTGGGGGACACATGCAAGCAGACAGATGTGCAAAAGTGAAAATCCAAGATTTTTTTTGTTAAAAGGATGATAATTCTACTAATAAGGATTCATCCCTATAGTTTTTATTAAAACTCTGTTAACTCTACTACCAAAATCCCTCCCCTACACCCCTATCCTGGTCTACCTCCCATAATGCTGTTTCAAATCACCTAAAACTTGACCTTTTAGGTGTTAAAGATTTGAACATCACTATGCATCCATGAAATGACATCTAAAACTGAAAGGGCCCGTCTGGTTAATTGAGCTCAGATGCTGACAAGGAGAAGACACAACATTTCAGGGCATAGAGACATATATGAAGCCGTACCCCCACAACATGTGGACTAATCATGATATGTGAAAACAGACCTTGGATCCTTTTACATGTGTAACTTAACAGAGGGCACTCTTCATGGTGATGAAGCTAGGTCTGCGCTAGATCTCAATGCTATGAAAAGCACTAAAGAAGCCAGAACCACAAAGAGTTGACTATGAGATTTAAAACCCTTTCTATCCATCCATCCATTGTCAACCGCTTATCCAAAATCGGGTCGTGGGGGAACTGGAACCTAACTCGATTCTCATTGGGCAAAAGGCGGGGTACATCCTGTATAGGTCGCCAGTCTATCACAGGGCAGAGCCGTTAGGGCAACAGTGTCTTGCTCAAGGAAACCTCGACACGCTTCCGATTGCCACTCCTCTGCCCACTGAGACCCTATTTCCATGAATCAAGGTTCACCCTCTCCCTCATGCAGTAAACACGAGGCATGGCAAATGAAGTTGATATTGTTATGGCAGGAGATACGTGACACACCTCTGCTGCATTTTGGTACACCATGGGATTAGGAGGAATGCATTAACAAAGGGTAAACTAAGGTATGAAATTCCATTAACCAATCAAATATCCTTTTTCCCCTCACTATAAAATGAGTAAGCTCTGCTAATTTGGTGATGAAACCAACAGAGCACTAACATGCACCTGTATAAGAATAGGGTCCTCATTGTCATAATGCCTAATTGGGAGGCACCACTGATGCTGAGTAAATCTACAGAAAACAGATTATTTACCACATCACTCGTTCAGAACAGTTACTGTTTATTCTGGTGAATAGTGAACAGTCCTTCTGGTGTGTTATTAACAGCCCTTACCGATTTGATGAGGCGGTCCAGATCATCCACCTCAAAGGTGTGTGGGTTCATATGGTTGAGGTGCTCAAACTGTTTTAGCAATGCCTGGTGGTCTATAGTCCTGTCTGGAAAAAGGAGAGAGTCACCACCCTAAACCACTTTTACGTCTCCAGCTTTGTGGCATTTAAAGGAACAATTATATTAATAAGCTATTTTAGAAACCCATCTATTAATTTCAGGCTGATTGCATGATTTCTAAAGTTACTGAGTTTTAACTCATGAAATACAGTCACCTGCGTTCTTCCCAAGGAGTTTCCGTATGTCAACACTGCTATGACGCAAGACTGGCAAAAAGTCAAACACCAGTTAAGCATCTTTGTTGACCTTGGATTCAACTAAAATTCAAGTTGTGAAAGCAACATTTGATATCCCTGGCAATGTTGGGATTGAGATTTTGTATGTGTGTTTAGTATTCTACATTAATTGTCAACTGCTTATCCAAAGTCAGGTCATGGAGCCATGCTTATTTGTTTACATTTAGTGGTGAGTTGCATCAGGTCCCTGTCTTAACACAGTCCTTAATTCTGACTAGATCATCTTCTTGCTGTTGCTGTATACAACCTAAAAAACTTGTGCAACAAAAACTTGTGCAACTTCAGTGAGCACTGATCTGTCACAACAATATATCTGCTGATAGGGGGATTGCTATTGAAAGCTGCATACCATTCCCTCCCTGGACATCTTGTTTGGCTTTGATGAGCATCCGCAACCTGTTTACCTCCTGCCTCTTCAGCTCATCTAGTTTGGTCCGCACATGGTGGCTGACAAAGTCCAGCTCTTTCGCAAGCTTGCCGTCCTGCAAATAGAGAAAAAAAGCCCGGAGCACTCAGGTCAACAGAAGATAGTCACATAAATAGTGGCTAGCAAATAAAAGATGATGTCGGTAGTGAGTCCAGCTTTTCTGTGTCGGTTTTGCATGTTCTTTCTAGCGTTTGTCTAGATTTACTTCCAACAAAGAATGTCCAAAGACATTCATGGTAGCTGAATTAGAGGCCAACTTGCCTCTATGCCTAATAGACCTCTCATTATTGAGCATGCATAAAGACATGTGTGACTCGTGATTCTTTGTCTATTCTCCGATGTATTTGGTATGATGTGAGTCTCCCGGTCTGCTTGTGCAGTCTATTCTCCGACTGGGTCTACTAGGCGATGATGGTCATTTGGCTCAGCTCCGAAGCTAGCACCCTCTTCATAATCGTCAAGTGAAATCCTTACACATCTACAACACAACATCCATTTTATGTCAGTCCATCTTGTGATATATATCTCTCCTCTCTTGCTCTTCCTAGGGTTTCTTCCTATTTTTTATCCCTGTGAAGATTTTTAGGGAGAATTTTCCTTATCTAATGCAAGATTCTAAGGATAGGATGTTGCATTGCTGTAAATCCCTCTGAGACAAAATTGTTATTTATGATATTGGGCTATAAAAATAAAATTGACTTGACTTCCTAGTTAACAAAAGCTTTTGATTCCATAAATTGCAAAGCCCTCCGGCTAGTTCTGTCCAAAATAGGCTGAAAAATATGATTACTATGATTACATCATGACCATAAGTCAGTTAGAGTATTCAGCAGTTATGGACACAAGGCAGAGTCCTTCAAGGTCCACACAGGAATTAAACAAGGCTATGTAATTGCCCAAACCCTCTTCTCGGTCATCATTTTCACCATTTTCCACCTCACAGGTACCAATCTGCATCAGGCAATCTAAACCATATACAGAACTGAGGGGAATCTTCTTAACATTAACAGATTTAGGGCTAAAAGTAAAACCACCAACATATCCATTAATGAGTAGCAGTATGCCGATGACAATGTCTTAGTGTCTCTGGTAGAAGAGGAACTACAGAACATATTGAATCTCTTTGCAAAGGCTTGCAAGCAGCTTGGCCTGGCTTTTTACATTAAAAAGACCTATACTCTCTATAAACCCTAACCCAACAGAAACATGCCTGCTCTGCCCCTATCCATCTCTCTAGATAACGCCAGACTCGAAAACATGAAACTGTTCTCATATTTTGCAGCCTTCTCTTTTCTAAAGCCAACATTGATATCAAAATATATCATCGTCTCAGTTGTGAGAGCTGGACCCTCTCAAGATTGAGAGCTAGAACAAAAAATTCTGGTGTACAAAGCTGTAGTGCTGCCCAACCTACTGTATGGGTCAAAAACATGAACCACACATAGCAGGCACCTGAGACTCGAAGCATACAAAACATTGATAGCTCAGGAAGATTCTCAAGATCACCTGGGAGGATGAGGGCACCAACTTCAGTATCCTCATGGAGGCCAATATGCCAATAAGAACTGGTTATCTCCTCTCTATGTCTGACTCTCGGCCTCCTTAAACAAGTCCTTTACTATACGCTCACGACAGGGTGTCATGCCCAAGGAGGACAAAAGAAGTGAAATAAAGATCAAATCAAGGCCCACATCACAAGGTCTGGCATAAATTTTAACACCTGGGTATAAGCAGCAAAAAACATGGAGGCTTGGAGACGGGCTGTCCGTGAGAATGCTGCACACTACAACCATGACCTTCCCCATGTTGCTGAAAACAAGCATAGACTCAGAAAGAAGCAAGTTACCAGAAAGGCCCAAGCCACATCCTAAACCACGCCTTCACACCCATCCTCATATTGTCCCAAAATATGTTGCTCCAGGATCAACCTCTATGCCCACCATAAGATCCATAAGGGCCTAGAAGGAAGACAGTCAAATTCGACTCTGAGTCACCACAGATGATGATTGTGTGTATCCCTATAAATTTATTATATACTTATTTTAGTTTGTGACATTATTTTCATTTATTGGACTCATAACTATGCCAACAACACCAAGCGAAATTCTTAGTGCATATAATACACATGGAAATAGAATAATTTCTGATTATTCCAGCTGGCCTACCTTGATGTCCTCCATATTAGTGTTGTGTAGCTTCTCTCTAAAGTGGTTGTCTTTCTCCAGGAAGTCGATGACTTCCCTGAGGTATCGGTCATAATGCAGTCCCGTGTCCTGTGACATAGAAGTAATTACAACATTTGTCCCTGGAAGCTTTACATTGAACTGAGATCCACATCATCCCAACAGCTTTTGAGTTGCACTGCTTATTCTAATGAAAGATAGTATTAGGGACAAGATTGTCCTCCCTCATTTTTCAATATCTTTTTTTTTAAAGCTGCACAGTTAGCATTCTATTTATTTGATTTAAACTGCAGTTTTTTTTATCCAAGATCAAAGCATT
>OMLC01000171.1:2827-23593 GCA_900302585.1 Regalecus glesne
TGTGTGTATATGTATGTGCAGTGTTGATCAAAGAAACGAGGGGTCGAGTGCTGGAGTGTCCAGCGCCCTGCCCATTTTAGATGAAATATAAGATGAGATATTCCTTTATTAATCCCACAAGGGGAAATTTGCAGTGTCATAGCAACAAAGTGAAAGGAAAGAAAGGAAGGAAAGGATTCCCTTATCAGTCCCGCAAGGGGAAATTTGGATTTCTCTGCATGTTTGACCTAACCTATTGTATAGTAGCAGTGAGCTGCCAACATATGGCGCTCGGGGAGCAGTTAGGGGTTAAGTGTCTTGCTCAAGGACACCTCGACATGCTGTATGCAGGACCGGGGATTGAACCTGCAACCTTCCGATTGCCAGACGACCGCTCTACCCACTGAGCTATGCCGCCTAAGCAAAACAGAGAGGGGAAAGCAAAACAGAGAGACGTGTATTATCTAGTATAACATTTCAGGTTTGAATCATTTACATGTATTTTGTGTACTTATAGTCAAACATTTTAAGAGCATAATTAACTCTATTACCCCAGCAATAGTGAAAAGGAAGGCTTGTCAGTAGCACTTACAAAAAGACATGAGCCAGAGCTGGAGGTGGCAAAGATACTAAGATTTTCATTGGGTCGACAAAGAAAGAGAAGATTAGTACTGTGTGTGTTAGAGGGACAGATCAGGTCGGGCGGGCGGTTTTGAGACAAAGCAAGAAAGACAAGATTGAGCTGGTTTGGACATGTGTGGATGAGAGATGCTAAGCAGATTGGGAGAAGGATGCTTAATATGGAGCTACCAGGCAAGAGAAGAAGAAGGCCGAAGGGGAGGTTTGTGGATGTGGTGAGGGAGGACATACAGGTGGCTGGTGTGACGGATGCAGAGGACAGGAATAGATGGAGATGGATGATACGCTGTAGGGAACCTTGACAGCCAAAATTAATAGTAGTTCGTAGTCGTCGTTGTAATGTGGCCGTGTCATAGGTGAAGTACACACCTTTGGTCTGAGGGGAGAAGTGTAACCGCAGATGAGACACGTCGAGAATTAACCTGACAAGAAAAACGCAATTTACTTAAAATCACCATTACTTTTCTTCCCAACAGTTTGGGACTAGTTCAGTGATATTCAATATGGTTAATTCCTACTTTCCCCTCTAGGAACGTTGTATCACAATATGAGAAAAATGCTGACTAATAACGACATGGCACTAAACATGTTGCCTCCTTTATCATTTCACATGACGTTTTGTGTCCATTGCAAAAATATTGAATGGGGAAAAAAAGGGGAAAAATCGTTTTTTGGTACATGACAATACAAATATAAAAACGTGAAAAATTGTGAAATAAAATGACCTTGGTCAAAACTGTGCACTTAATTGAATATCGCGATATGGCGACACGGCTCTCTGAATAACGGCACTGTAAATAACCGTGTTCTCACGAGAACAGCGTCACTTGTACTTGGTGTTCTCAGTGGCGTTAGTGTCATTAGTTGAGCCATACATTCGCAGAATGGACTCCGATTATGTGGAACAAACATCAACGTAGAGAGGTATTACTCGAGGAAAGTATTTTTACCGTGTGGATGAGCTGCACAACTTTGTCACATCTTGGAGATTTTATCACTGCGCGCTGGTTATTGCACTGTCGCTAACCGGGTTAGCTTACTATGCTAGCTAACTTTGTGGGTTTGATTGCTAACAGCTAGCTAATAAGGAAGGAGTAGCTTGTAAACAGCATTAGCTGACAACATTATTACATCACTTAGCAAGGGGGAAGATTCGCATCAGCGACATCTTTAGAGACAGCTTTAACGAACGTATATTGTTAGGTTCTTGGAAATTGTTTTATTTTTGTATGAATTAAATGTTAACGTATATTGCATAGTTGTTGATTTGGTCAAGCCTTGCTGTTGACTTATTTATCAAGGCATTTAACTTAAGTCATTATCAAGTTGACATATTGTGGCCAAATAGTCATAGGAGTGTGTGTGACTTATAGCAAGTTCGAGTAACACTCCATCCAGCCCGGCCACAGCGAGGATGTTCCCCAGCCTGGCCCACAGACCACTGCACGTCTTCTGCAGGATCTCCTTGCAGCAGAGAACTTCCCTGTCATTGCGATCACCGAGAGTCCCACAGCCCTTTTATTGTAAGGATTTCAGATGTTGAAAAAAGTAGTTTTTCCATCATGCCTTTTCTGTCAAGCTACTTAGTCATTTACAACCTGTTGCAGCTTTCACAGATTATTAATCTCCAACATGGAACATAGAGAAATACACATTTAGAGGAGGCAAACTTTTATCATTTTTCACCCACAGCCTGGCAAAGTGGAGCCATACATGGTTTATGGTTCAACCTCCCAGACTGTCGTGTAGCCTCTCTAGGGTTGGGCAAGGTTCAGCATTACTCTACCTCTGGAGATAGTAAAGATGGTCCACCAAAACAAGGAGCAGGAGATACACCTGAAGCAGAGAAGGTAGTGTCCGGGGCCACGAAACTCTCCCCTGCCTCGGCAGCAGGTAACATAAATTTCTGACCAAGGATTCTACCATTGTAATTGCTGAGGATTTTTGATCACTTTGATATTCTTCATCTTTCCTTTTAATCATTCTACTTTAGATTAAAACTTTGATTGTGTGACATATATGTTTTAATTGGTTATTATTTTCCTTTACCTCTCTCCTTTGAATTACTCTACTATCCCTAACAGCAGGACTAAGATCTGGTGAGCGCCCTCCTTTTTATATCAGGAAAATATTTAAAAGTGAATCACACAATTTTCTAGTCAAATTAATATTCACTATATTTGTTTCTTAGGCTTAACACCTCATGGTTTGACAAAAGCTGAGACAATTCATGTTAAAGGTAATGAATGATTTTCACATACTTCATGTAACACAATTTTAAAGTTATGACACAAGCTAATGTCTTGTTTATTGCTCAACCATTAGAAAGATTTAGGCAGTTAAGTGGATAAAAGTTGAATGGATTTGTTTGAGAATGGGGTAAAATGACCTTGGAGGACAGCATTTTGTGAAGGAACAATTAACAAACACAGGGAAACTATTTGGGCCCTTTTTATGGCAAAGTAAATTTTTGGAAATATTTTAGAAGCTTTATCTTAGGGGTTTGTGTATTTACTTTATATCATTCCTTTTTTGGAGGACCGGTCATATTAATTACCTTGATATGGTCAAAGAAAATAAATAGATTGCTTAAGGTTTTTAATAAAGAGGGGGGAAATCTGTGTTTATATGCTCAGTGCGGGCTGTCCTGAAGAAGAGAGAGTATGGATCCAAGTACACTCAGAACAACTTCATCACTGCTGTCAGAGCCATGAATGAGTTCTGCCTCAAGCCTAGGTAAGATATGTTTAAAAATGATAAGTGGACCTGGTTTATTTGATGAAATACCACTACTGTATGCATCATGAGTACCAAAGGATCAAAACCTTCATACTAGCTGTCATATAGCATTTTGTGTGTATTTTATTCACCACAGTCCATTTGCTAGCTAAGATACCTACAAACCACAATTATGGTAGAAATTCCACTGGGTTAATAACTAAACTCACTGTGGTGATTAGCTAACATTATGGCCATTGATACCATTGACTTAAGACTGCATCTCCCCTCTCATGTGACTTCAGTGACCTGGAACAACTACGAAAGATCAGGAGGCGCAGCCCACATGATGACACGGAGGCTTTTACCGTATTTTTGCGATCAGATGTGGAGGCTAAGTTAGTTTAAAACTCCTTTTTCTTTTCCAGTTATGGAAATCATTCATCAAATTCTGTCTTAAAGCACCACATTTTGCTTCTGCCATATAATTTGGTCTCTAACTTAAACTGGTTTTTACATTTCTTGGTGACTTTTAGAGCCTTAGATGTATGGGGAAGCCATGAGGCTCTTGCCAGAGAGACAAAGCTCCGGAAAGAGGTGGAAAGAGAGTACCAAGAGAGTAGGTGTTTCTCCTACCTGAATTTCAAAACTGATAGTTTATCGTGAGTTTCTCTGTGCGTATGTTATCTTTTTTAAGTTTTGAGTCTAAGCTATATTGTGATGGCAGAAACTCTGTGAATTCTTTTGAAACCTCTCTGGTACTATTTGGCCCTCTTTCTAGAAAAAAAAGGCCAGGTGTCAAGGGAATTTTTAAATTTAGAAAATAGAAATGTCATAAAAAAGTCAATTAGATGCACTTTCAGCAGCCGAATATAAACGCGTTGACAGGATTGTTAAACATAGGGAAGTCGATCTTTGGGTTGAAAGGGAATCCTTTCAAGAACTGATTTATATTGAACATGTTATTTCATGTCTGCTCATATTGACAATATTTCACATAACTGTGAAATCACAGTGAAAAGAAGAAATGTACTTGTTGATGATATATGTATGCAGGCGTAATATTCCAGGTAAGACCCAACCCAAAAGGTTGAATCAATTCATCTGGTCACAATGTTTCATTGAAAGAAACATTTCTTCACCTGTACAGGTGACTGACATCTTAAGTCTAAGATCACTGCAGGTATCTCTACTCTTATCAATGATACAGTTGAGTAAGGATCAAAATTAAAGATAGCTCCATATGCAAATTAGCTATCGTTTGGCTTGTCAATGATAATGCCATGGCAATCCTAACGGAACTTAACAGTGTACACTGCATTGTTGTTAGCAGGGGACCCGACCCTTGGGGTTCGTCCCAAAATGGCCAATTTACACAGGAAACTATCAGTTTTGGTCATTATGCAACTGTATTATTTAAAAGGGAGGGGATACCCGCAGTAAGCTTAACTGAAGATGCCATCTGTATGAGTGATGAAACGTTTCTTTCAACAAAATGTGTCCAGGTAAACTGTTCAATTTTTTTTTGTACTTGTTGATATTCTTATTCCATTCTTATTCCATAACTAGTGACTATATAATAGTGATGGCTTCCGTTTACACGTTGCCATCAGCAAAAGTGCTACTATTAAATAGTTGTGTTTGTATCTGAAAATATTCAGTGGGAATGTTGTGTGTCACTATTATGGGCATTTCCACTTCAGCTTATGTGAGGGATTCAAGCCAACTCCAATGCATAGTGTTTATTTTTATTCTTTCAGATATTTTCAGAAATCAACAATTAATTAAAGAATACAAAGACTTCTGGGGAAATACAAAGGTGAGTAATGTGGCTACCAAAGCTATGGTATGTTATAGGCAACAGGGTTCAACAATTAACAAGGTTCACTTGTTTTTGACAATTTCTGATCCTGCCAATGGTCCCCGTACCGTCACATGGCCTTTGTCCTTGTTTACGATTATCAGGCTTGTCAGCAAATCTACATGACAATGCCATTCTCTTTGTCATTCATGGAGTCTCTCTTCAGTGTATGTTACTCAACGATTCTTTACATCATAGTTCCATACTTCACCAAGCGCACGTTGGTGAATTTTTTGCCAGAATAAACACCCTTCCTATATTTCACAAGGTAATGCCAGCTTTATTAGGGAAAACCCTTTGTTCATAAATACTTATTAGAAGTAGAAAGGGTATTATGGTTGGCAACATGTTGTCTTCATCTAAGTTCATTTTGGGACTGACTGAATGTTAGATTTCTATACTCTGCTGTCCAATTCAACAAGTAACCAGTAATCTTTTGGGCGTACATGGGGTTTAATTCTAAAACCCCATGTACCCCTAACTGGCTACTATGATATTCAATGAAAGTTTCATTTCCTTTGTGAAAGTATTAAGCAATTGCTGGTGATTGGGTAATGCTGAGAGAGTACTTTTACATTAAATGCCACACACCTTATATATACTGACTTATCTCTTCTTTTTTCATGTAGCCTCGATCAGGCAAGAGGGCAACATTCCTACAGGGACCTGGAAAGGTGGTGATGGTTGCTATTTGCATGTAGGTATTTATATTCATCCTTTTTTTATTCTTTCTTACCCTAAAAGCTTAAATATAAGGATAAAATCACCATTATGAGCCTCTCCAGATTAGTGGTGGTCACAGGTCGACTTTCCACTATGAAGAAACAAGGGATGGTCTGTCACCAGTAAAAAAAAAAATCGCAGATTTTCATTTTCAGTCTAAATTCTTGGTACTAACTACTGTAGTGTATTGTAAACCCAACCTAATTTCAGTAATTGTAATGTTTGCTATTGTGAAGAATTCTTTTTTTTTGCGCAGCAGTTATTAGGATATTTATCCTTTTTAACCCTCTTTAAATTCATTCTGGAAATTGATATCTAGCAAAAGTCTTTAAGTTTGAAAATGAGAATGTGTAAGGACCCTGTCTCACATGAGGCGTTGCAGCCTATTTGATTACATTTATTAAGTTAGGGGGCATGTGCAGTCACATGAAGAGCCACCCGTTTTTTCGTTTTTTTTTAATGTGTGAGCTCCTGATGTTAACCTAAAGTACCACACAGGACTCAAGGGATTCACTTAGCTTATTTACAATTTAGAACCCTGGTGTATTCTGATCTGTTATCAAGGGGCATAGCAATGATGTTTGTTGAATTGAAAACTGGTTTTGTGAATGTAAAATGTCAAAGGAAATTAAAATTAAGACATCAACAAAGTGCAAATGTCTAGCTTGAGTAGGAAAACAGATCTTGGTTTGGTACTCTTATCAGTGACTAGCCACCTTTTTTTAGATCCAATTCATCTCTAAAAATACACCTAGATGATAAATAAATGAAATTTGCAGGTGAGTTTTAGATGCACCAAAAACTATTCCTGGTCAACCAAAAATTGTATTTCCCTCATTATTTTAGGAATTTGATAACAACTTTGACAATTTATTTGGGTTGAAAGTGACAAACTCTTCTTCCTCGTGTGTTCGTAGGGTTGGTAAAACATTGCGCTATAAATAAGTAGCAGCTGTGAAATTTAAAGATTCCAATGTACTGCACAATTGATACTAGCCTGGCTTTGTGATAGCCTGGCTGAAGTTACACTGAAAGCATTAATTATCATCATCATCTCCATTCACTTTGAATGACGAGTCACTAAGTGATTATGAATGGCATGATAGGATAATTTGTGGTTTGAAGCAGCATGGCTGCAATCAAAAAAAAGTTCAACTTAGATGCTGCCATGCAAGAAATTCATAGCAACCATTTAGATTTCAGAAACATCTGTGAAAATGTCCCCCTTGCAAATATTGGTGTGTGTTTTTTCCAACAACCTGGAAGAGAATCTGATTAATCATGTTGGGTTTTCCTGAACTTTACAACTCAGTTCTGCCAATATGCAAATAAAATGATGAAAAGAAAATGGTTAAAAGTGCCAGAAGTTGTTTGCATTTCTGATGCGTAAAATAATGTACAGAACAAACCTATCCTCATGCCATGAATATTCTGTCTTGTCTTGTCTTGGTTAGTAAATGATCTCATGTAGAATGTTTAATTTGACTGGGTATTAAGAGTAAACTGGTGGAAAGCAGCTGGCCGCTTTGCCGCCCCCAGTGTGTCTTCAGTCTGGCTGTCATTTAAAGGACAGTCACTGAGCTAGTCACTTCCCTGAAAGTAGACTGGCTGCAGACCGCACCAGCCTCGCTATTCTGCAATTTACATACTAGGGAATCAAAATTGGTTTGACAAAATGACTTGGAAAGCAACAAATACACAAGCACAGATAGAGAGGTAGAAAAATATATACTTATCTCCTTTTTCCCGAAAACACTTTACTTTTGCCCCTGTTATAACTTGTAATTTAGCTATATTTTTCATTTAGATAGCAATATTTGTTTTTATATTGAAAAATGTCTAAGTATTTTCTCTCTTTTGGTTGATTGAACTTATTCATTAATTTTTCTTATATTTTGTGTGTGGGGGCTTCCTTATACAGTTGTGAAGAAAATGATATCAAAAGTCTTGGTAGTATTGTTTCTGAGTCTAAAATGTTTGTGTTCTTACAATTCTATCATTTTGGTATTTCATCTCTGTTTCTTGCCCTTTTCCCCAGCAATGGGCTGAATTTCTTCTTCAAGCTTCTGGCTTGGGTGTACACTGGATCAGCTAGCATGTTCTCCGAGGCCATACACTCATTGGCTGACACCTGTAACCAGGCACTTCTTGCCCTAGGAATCAGCCAGTCTGTCCGCAACCCTGATGCTGTGCATCCGTAAGTGCTAGAACATTGTCATACCATTACTTCTGTAGCAATGAGATAAGTGAACTCAAATGGCCCATCAAGGGGCTACTCTGTCATCATCCAAAACAAGAAACGGTACTAAATAAGGCTGTGCAATATGACAATATACATTATGGGATGATAGAAATATGTCTAGCCTACTGTACTCTTATAATTCCATTTTTTTCAACTCATACTATGGCAAAAAAGTCATTTTTGCATCATGCTTTTCTAGTCTTGTAACTACTCGAAGGGCTTTGAAATGTATCCTCACATTTGCTCAAGCACTGGTGGGGGGGATTATGCCTGGATGCCCTTTTCCTCATGCCCCGCAGTGGGACCGAAATCATTATGGCTGACTTGTACGTCCACACTATACTGGTGAGCTACTGCAGCCCTGGCAATATATATTTGTGGTTTTTTTTAACCGTCCGAACTCACCGAGTTGCCTACTGCTGGGTCAGTCTCTTTGATACCCCTCTAGAACATCAACAGGAAGGAGGAAGTGGTAGCATGTGTCTCCTCCAAGTCACATGACCACTAGCCCTCACTAGTCCACACATCACGGTCTCGTGAGGAAAGCACAGTGCTTAGCCGTCCGAGGAGAACAAAGCAGAGTACTTTCCCTTCACTTAACCAAGAGGCACGGACGACCCAGAGGGGGACACAAGAGAACCCAGAATACTTTATCCAACCTAACCCTTATACCCATGTGAGGCTTAGCCAATTATGGCCTACTAACTTTGGACCTCTGGCCGTGGTTAGAAACGGCACAGCTGGGTTTTGAACACCCAATTACATGACACAGAGATGCACTGAACATAGGTGCCTACATCCCAGAGACCCCTCTGGGAATATTTTTTTACTATTTGGAGTGTTGTCCATCTTTACATAAACAAAATATTTGTATTGGCATTTTACTTATGAATGGTAAATGGACTTGTTCTTATATAGCCCTTTTCTAGTCTAATGACTGCTCAATCTTTTATTCCACTTACAGTAACATAACAAGCATATTCAATTGCAGCTCTCTACCACTGTTTGTCTCTCCTATACTCTGCTGTGGAGGGGCTGAGCCTCACCTATGATGAACCAAAGCAGAGGAGAAAAAAAATACTTGTACATCCATAAGTGACAGTAAAAGCCAGTAGAGACTATATTTATTTATTTTATTTACCTAATTTATCCCGCCCGTTTCATTTCAGTTCAGTGTGAGAGTTTGAATTAGAATTCAATTAGGATCATTTCCATGATGGTAAAAGTATGATTCTACGATATCCAAAATGTAATTTTCTGTCACATGGACATTGACGGCTTTAGAGATTTGTCGATATCCCCATTGATTAAGAGTCCCTTGCAGAGTACATTTGTATAGAATAACAAAGTTAGTGTCAGCTTAGAAATAATATTTTAGCATTATTTGGATCTAGGTATGTTGTGGCCTTGATTTGGTTGAAGAAAGGATCTTAGAAGCTTATCTTGATTTTTGTCTTCATTTTTCACAAATAAATGTGCTTCTGCCCTTTCCCAGGTATGGCTTTTCCAACATGCGATACATTGCCTCCCTTATAAGTGGAGTGGGAATCTTCATGATGGGAGCAGGTCTCTCCTGGTACCATGGCATCATGGGACTGCTGCACCCACAGCCCATTGAGTCTCTGTTGTGGGTAGGTGCCCAAATCACCTCTCACCCTGAAATCCGAGTGTATAGATGAAAAGGAACCATCTATTAATCAGTTCACTTTCATTCTCTCTCTTTATAGGCCTACTGTATTTTGGCTGGCTCTCTTGTCTCTGAAGGAGGTATTCCGCTAAATATACTCTTTTGATAAACAGTGGTATTTTAAAGGGGATGGTTTATACTTATCTATTTGTCTCTATCATTTTCTTAGCTACGCTGCTAGTAGCCTTCAACGAGATAAAGAAGAGTGCCAGTCACCATGGGGTGACATTTTATGACTATGGTATGTGAAACTAATGCCTATAAACTCAGTTTATATGTAATGAAATAGTGCAACCCACTTATTGTTACCTCAGCATGCACTTCTTATCAATGTATCATCTAGTAGACCATATAACTGGCAGGCCATGTTGTGTTATGTTTGTAGTAATGCAGAGTCGAGACCCAAGCACAAATGTTGTGCTGCTGGAGGATGCTGCTGCTGTGCTTGGGGTCATCATGGCTGCTGGCTGCATGGGGCTCACTTCACTTACAGGTATACATAGGCGTGTATTTGTCTGTCTGTGTGTTTGTTTAGAATGTTTGCAGGTTTATAATTTTTTCCCATATATGCATATTACCTGTTATCTTTACTATGTTTATCATCCTTCTGATGGTAAATGGTAAACCAGTCTAGCCCCCAATATTAATAAATCCTCTGTCTATCTGTACATCTGTAAGGATTTTGGACATTGCTTTAGTTTACAGTTTGAACCTAAAACGCAATACTGCAAACATTAACTTCCTCTCAGATTACTGAACTTAACTTATTGATTTGTGTTGTTTATTTTTTAACCTTCTTATTTTTGTTTGTTTGCTTTTCCATTCCCACTCTCATCTCAAACTTATACCTGCAAGGTAACCCTTACTATGACAGCTTGGGTTCCCTGGGCGTAGGCACTTTACTGGGCACCGTCTCAGCCTTCCTCATCTACACTAACACAGAGGCCCTGATAGGACGCTCCATACAAGCTGAACACGTACAGAAGCTTACAGAATTCTTGGAGAATGACCCTGCTGTAAGGTCAGTAAATAGATGGATGGGGACCTGTAAGCACAAACACTTTTATGAATATCATACATATGTGACTGGCTAAGGATTCGAGAGACACAAATTAAGAAAGCAACATTTGCGGAAATTAGCAAAAAAAAGCCTCTCTTTTTTCAAAAATTAGCAATTTTCATTGTTTTGCAGAAAGTGCAAGTTGGGGTCATGGAGAAGCCACCCAGTGTTTCAAGTAACCGTTTTGATTGATTCAAAAGTATGCATTTTGTGTTTAAAATCGGCTGTATTTTCAGGAATTTCTCCCCTCTGTTGGGTGGGTGTGTGCCGATATTGTTAATGCCCATACTGACCATTCCATTGGTCATTTAGGTGTTCTTTTGTTCTTGTTTTGGCCAATCAGCTGTACGTTAGAAGCAAACCACATGGCTACTTGATATAGGTCGTTGCATTAGTAAGTCATACTGCATCTGATTTCGCCATTGAGATGAAGATGGACAAGGCAAAGAGCATCGCAGACGAGCTCAACTGTGGCTGTTATAGTGAAAATTTATTTAAGTACTTCTTCGACACGCCGGATACCTCTTCTACACAAGCCGACCTCACATCTGATTCTGAAGATGAGTGCAGTGACGACGAAAGCGAATGTATCGCATTGGAAAACATCCCTAATCTAGAGCTGACCTTAGCCGAAGATGATGACGAAGAATCTCTTGGCCTCGCTGCTCAAGAGTTGGACTTTATATCAAATGCTACATTCACGGTAACATTTGAAGGGGATAAAAACAGTGAAATGGAGAAAATCCATAACCCCTACAACACATTCGGCACTCCCAGACCACAGACAGTCAACAACTGCAAATCTTTAGGAGCCTTTTTAAGTCTTTCAGCCTTTGAAGCGTGACTACTTTCAAATGGCCACAACTTCAAATATTATCAGACTTCTATGTTACAAACACATCTTTGGAAAGCTTAGAAACTACACTTTAAGAATCTGTGAATAACTCAAAAGGCCCCTGGGACTACTTGGGTCCCCAGATTCTGTGTTCAGTCACATGGGTGCACAGTTCCTCAAACAAGTGACCAAACGGTGTTTTCGAGACAGCAAGTCTAATGCAGTGAGATTATTTGCTTAGAAAATACTTTACATTCAGTTTTCAGACTTTAAATTAACCATCCTGATATTTATTGGTCTGTGAATGCGTCTAGCCGTGTAGGTGGATGTAAATAGTAGACTGTCAATGTTCTGCCTCATTAGGTCGTTTTCCACCAAGGTACAAGAACTTTTTTTAAAGAACTTGAAAGAGTTCAGAACTATTCACAAGAAGAGTTACACTGTTCCCTAAAGCATGATTTTCCCTCATGCAAGAACCATGAAGATTTTTTAATTATTGCCTGTAATGCGTAAATATCCATGAAAATGCAACATTGACTGTCAATTTAATATGGGGGTTTGGATTTTGTTAAACACATCACACTGTAAAAGCAATCCTTTGCAGTTTTCTAGGGGTTACAGCTTTCTCTTCATGTAGAAGTGGGGTTTTCAATGGCCAGGCCTGTTTTCAAATCTCAAAAATGTAATCTAGGATGAAGAAATGCCCAATGTTCACATTTCATTTTTTCTTTACTTGAAGGGCCATACATGATGTGAAGGCTACCGATATTGGGCTTAGTAAAGTGCGCTTCAAGGCAGAAGTCGACTTCGATGGACGAGTCGTGACACGATCTTACTTGGAGAAACAGGACATTGACCAGATGCTAAATGTAAGTTTCTTTTGTGTGATTTGGGGTACTTTTTGTACCTACGCACTTTACCTCTGTAAATATTTAACCCATGTTGGAATCTATAACATTACTTATTTGAGATATTTAGCATCTCTGTAATTATTACTGATGGATATACATGTGCATTGAACGCTGAACTGCATTTTAAACTACAGTAATTTTATTTCTGATTCAGTTTGTCATTTAGAGGTCATAGCTTCATTGGCACCAAGAGATACACATGTAGAGGCAAGACCAAGCAGGGAAACTTTGACGTTAGTTTTGACTACTTTTATCCTTCTGTCTGTCTTCATTGTCAACAAACAGACGGCTGACAATGCCTGTTTGCACCTTTATCAAGCAAAGTGTTCAGAGTTCCCTGAGTGTATCTGTCCCGTCAGTATAATGATGATGCATGTGACAAAAGATCTATTGATCTGCACTTGCAGGATATCCAGCAAGTGAAGACTCCTGAGGAGTTGGAGACTTTCATGCTGAAGCACGGTGAGAATATCATTGACACCCTGGGGGCTGAAGTGGACCGTTTAGAGAAAGAGCTCAAGGTATTTAAACATCCTATGGCATAGGGCCTGTCACTTTAATTATGTGTGCATAATGTGAACCATTGAGCAGGCACATGCAGTAGTGCATCACATAGGTGTGGCAGAGCAGTTTTTACCTTTTGCCTTCTTTACCAACTGCATCTGTTATGTGGGGTCGCATTCTAGCCATGTTTCTGAGGAGATCTCAAGTTGGCTATTAGAAAATGGGAAAGTTAAGAGGTAAATGCTTCAACTGGTATTGAATCAATTGTATGATTTTAAATCAGGATCATGGATACATTTCGATTTGATTTAATATTTGTATGTACAATGGAGAAAAACACTGCCTGGTACAAAGATGTATTTTTTCTAATCATTATTAAACATTTAATGCTTTTGCACAATTCAATGTAACTAGTGGATTGTATACCCAAAAGCAGAGAAAATAAGACCTGCTTTGTGAAAATAGAGGATCAGCAGTGTGATACCTATCCGGGTATGCACAGGTTCCATTTTCAGTGTAATGGCTTCAATTCTGTCTACTACAGGAGAGACTTGATGTTCCCTTCGATAAGGGGAGGTGAATATGTGCATATATCAGCATTGGAAATCGGCCAAAATGGGTTTGAGTTAGAAAATATCTGGCAAAAAATCCAATATCGTGTATCCCTAGATAAAATGTTTCATTTCAGCCAATATATATGATTATTGATCATTTTTAATGACCATTTCTTAGTAAAGATCAGAAGGAAAATGGTCGAATGTAACCGCTTTATTTTTAATTCAATAATTTTACTTTGAATTAAACCACTTCAATCATCAAGGCACATGGGAAGGAGCCGTGGTAGCTCAGTGGTTAGCGCACTCAGTTTGAGAACTGATGAGCCAGAGGCAGCGGGTTTGAATCCACTGTGGGGCATCAGGAAGGGCATCCTGCCTTAATCCCCTGAGCTCCATCTAAGTCCATGTTCAACCCCCCACAACATGGGAACTAATTGTGACACGTAGAACGGGTCTCTCATTCATCAAGGCACACAGGTGATACTTTTATTCCAAAGGGTGGAACCGGCTATGGTGATAAAATAAGTAAGTTTGTTGTAGTCCCGCTCTTGGCAGGGAGGGTTTTCCTGCAATTTACATACAACGGTGTTCTGATATTGGTCAGACATAAAATGAGCACACAACCATCCAGACCCAAGCTACATCCCACTAAATGTTCCTACTAAAATATCCTTCTCAGGTCACCCGTGAGTGACTGTCCACAATTTGTCATGCATAGCCCACAGCAGCATTTGCACGTGCATTGTTGGGGAAAAAACATTTTTTTTCCATACTTAGGAGCTGAACTGTCCTTTTTTTTAAATCAAGTTTCCTCACCGTCTGTAGTCATCATCTTCTCACTCTATTCTGTTTCTGTGAGTTTCTCTTCTATGAGTTTCTTAAATGATTGGCTGGTTTGCATGTTACTCATTGCACACTCCATTATCAAGAATATGATAGGCTGTTTATTTTCCAGAGAGGGAAAATGCATATTTATTGAATGCTTTCTTTGGATTTTGCATTTAATGTTTTTAAGTGATATTATGGAACATTCTGTTGAACAAGTTTCTTATTGCTATTAATCAAGTTTCTATCCCCAATAGATATCGCTATTGTTTTACTGCCCATAATAGTTCATTGTCTTACTCAAAGACATTTGGACACACTTCCTGAAGGACCTAGGAATCAAACCACCAATCATCCAATTATTAGATAGCTACCCTATCTCCGAAGTTATGCTGCCCCATGATTAAGTGAAATATCTTCACATACGGAAACTCCTTTGAGTGGGCCTTTTTATGTTCTTGTTGTATGTGCTGATTTGTGAAAAAGTTCTGTTAGTTACACCATATCATACGCTGATTATAAATATTGTTTTTATTTGTTTTGTCACTTTGTAGCAACGTAACCCCGAGGTTCGTCACGTGGACTTGGAGATCCTGTAAATGCTTGTAGATCTTTTCCAAGAAGAGAAGATCCAGCTGCGTTGAGAAGGAGCCACGAGAGGAGGTGGTTCCCAGAGGGCTGAGCCCACCTCCAAACCCTACAACCTGTTCTCCCATTCCCACCACTGCCATCCAGTCATCTTTTTGGACCAACTCCTCATTAAGTCTTACCTTGTAACAGTTCTAGAACCACACACTAATAGTATTTTTACAGTCATAGTTCTCTTTTCCAGTTAATTGAGTGTTGCTGCCGGTCAATGACAAAGAGTTCATGTTGTCATAGGTTAACCTTTTACATACAAAAGTGTGTATGAGTGGGGGGTGAATGGATGATGAAAATGTAAGGACTGTGAAAACAGTTCCCTTAATTTTCAAGCAAGTTTGCTATCCGAGTTCACAAGCAGATATTGCACGGTTGGATATTACAGCTGTCAGCTTGTGTTCACATTCCCATACAAATGTGGTTGAATTCAATTTAAATCATGACTTTTGGGGGGATTTTCCTAACGGGACACATCCATTACCAGACCTCTATAACTATTTAATGACACTATAGTACCAATCTTTTTGGTATTAAAGAAGCTCAATGACTGAACCCTTTGGTTTCTTAAGAGTTCTTCAATCACTAGACTTTAAAGCGTTAAACCTATTTATTTTATGATGGAGACGAGACAATACTCAAGGTGGTGTATTGCTTTTAGTAGGTCCTTGATAAATTTGCAAGATAGTGATATATTGTATTCAAAAAATAAGTATTCCTGTCTTTCAAGTTTCCTTAAAGAGATTTTTATTTGATAGATTTTCCAGTGTGTGGCCAGATCTTGAGTATGGTAACACTTGTAGTGACTATCAAAATTGTTCAAAAGTCAATTTAAGAAGTAGGTCCATCAGATTAGCAGGTAAGCACTTGTAAAGTTTGTTTTCTGTCAGTAAGTTATGTAATTCCCCAAAGCAGCTGAAATGAAAATGTCAAACTTCTCCTGCTGGTCAGTGCCGTTTTAGGCAGTGACATCTCAATCCCTCACCCCTCTTTATCATATCTCTTTGATGCTCTGATGAATGCGACGGGCTGCTGTGGTGTCCAAAGTTGAGGATTAGCACTTTGTCTTGATAGCTCAGCAGCTTGTCAGTAGATGACCGATTGTCTCGTTCCAAAGATGAAGCAGCCATTGCCCTTATTCTAGCCACTGTAAATAAGATGTTTTTAATGGGCAGTACAGCTCATCTGAATAGCAAGGTTCCACTGAATAATGCCTCAATGGTTTATGGCAGTGAGAAAAAGAGGCAAATTGTTGAATAGTCCATCAGGCCCAATGCAATCCAAATGTAACCGAATGACACACCAGTGTCGAGCTCTCGATTCTCTGACCATTCAGATCAGGACATACAGGATGTGCATCAGTTAACCTTATTGATTATGCATGGTATTGCTGTCAAGAGTCTGCATCACATTCAATATCTGTGCTTTTACTTTCATTCAGCACCTAGTCATAACTACATCACAGACATGTCAAGGCACTATTGCAGCAGAATTGCTTACAGTTACAGCCCAAATATGAATGGGCCACTGTGTGTGAGGAGGTGGGCTAAAGTGTAGATTCAATTCTTTGGGAGGGGAGGTTATATATATTTTTAAAGGTTTTGATGGAGAATTTTATGCTTCCCTTTGGTTAGACCCATTGTTGCTGAAGGGCTTGGAATAAATATTAATTTATTAAATCATTTATTGTTTTTCTGTCATGTAACTGGGTTGTGTGTTTCATCTGGTGTCTGACTTTATGCGATGCTCATGTGAGATCCTCATTGCTTAGTGTTTTGGCTTCCGTTTAGCACAACAACATGGGAGCTTGGGGATGTACATTTTAGGGTGGGCTGCACCTCATTTTCCTTTGCTGATCAAAATCCTCGACCATGGAGACTTATCGAAAGCAGAATGCATCCCCATGGTCAAAATAAGAACACATGGGGAAGAGATTTGAGTCCCTTTGAGGGGTTCTGGCAGCTGCCGTCATCCTGGTGAGGAAACCTCGATGGGAACGCATCATCTGCAGACACCATGATGGGAAAGTAAGCCCTATGCCTGTCCTGTATTCGTGCTTTACTGGAAATGTAAGTGCATCTCCATTAGATGGTGCAGTTTGTATAGATGAGAGAGAGTATGGGGGTGGTGGGGTGGGGTGGAGGAGAATCAGCCGGCAGTGCGCTGACGTCAATAAAAACAGTCATCTCCGAGCAGGCTGCGCACCGACCGACCCACCGCTGGAAAACACAAGGCACGGCGCCGCGGCTGGATCACCCTTAAACACACACTTCTATCGACCGAGACTGTCAGTCAGCCAGGCCGGACAAGCGAGAGAGAGAGAAACAAAAGGGAGACCCGCACCATTGCAGGTTTTTAAAGCCATTCAGTGTTGTCTAACCGTGTCAGTGTCATGTGTCGTGCCATTCCCAGTCGGTCTTCGCTGTGCTCGACTGCCCATCGCTGTCTTTTCACGGGTCCCTCTTCAGACCATGGGCCTCTCGTAGACTCCACGTTATCATAATAAACCTCCATAACCTCCCGCTGGTGCAGGTTATCATATAAACATCTGAGTTTGCCGATATATGTACATAAATATCATCCATCTTGTCACATCTTCAGATGGCCGAGCTGCAGCCTACATCTCCATCGCTTCCGCAGGTCCACACATCACATGTTGTGTCTTTTTTGTGAATTGACATGTCACATAAAGCTGCGACAGAGGATGTAGCCAACATATCTGGACACGTCGTCTTTTTTGATGTTACCTATGTCAGATTCTCATTCTCTCTCTCTCTCTCTCTCTCTCTCTCTCTCTCTCTCTCTCTCTCTCTCTCTCTCTCTCTCTTCCCTTCTCTTGGCCTACAGGGGGCGCAGGGGACCTCATATGAGGTCTCAAGATTTTCTTGCAGCTTTCACATCAACACGATTCTGTTCCGATCCCCTTCCCCAAACCCATCCCACGCCCTTTTGAATAGTCTTGTAATATTTATATTTAAATAGAGGCGATATGTCATGTCAATCACAGTGAAAAACAACAAGCATGCGTCCAAACGTGATATAAGAGTACAGAGTCTATTATACATGTGTGCAGATTCATAGGGGCGCTCAATACGTCGATCGCGATCTACCAGTCGATCTACTCGTCGATCTCAAAGGTAATGTGGATAGATCGATATACGGTGGGTAGAATTGATATATGGTATATCAATCAAGTGACAGGGTGGATGATAGGCTGACGTCTATTTTTTATACCATGCGATCTACCCACACTACCTTTGCGATCGACTGGTAGATCGCGATCGAAGTATTGAACACCCTTAAATCATTTTGACTTGGTCATTTTATAAGTAGCTCGCATGCTTAAAAAAGTCTAGGCACCCCTGGTTTATATATACACATACACAGAAGTGTCATTGCTTCTGATTTCTCTTTCACTCACGGGCAGATCGACAGGTTGAGGGGGAGTCGGTGTGTTTGGATGGCAGAGGAGGTGGGGCTCCAGTGACGTATTCCCCCGCTCTACGCCGTCAGCCTCTTTACAGTGCTGCCTTGTCGAATCATGTTCAAGCAGCATTGTACAGGGCTATGACAGCATAGAGAGCTTCTCTACTACCCCCCCTTCCCTTGGACCACAGTCAACTCATGACATCACCCTTTGGGAATAAATTAAAGTGCAGGGTGGACAACACTTCGGTGGTCCCCTTTGTATTACAACCGACACCAAAGTGAAGTGTCTTGGCCTTTGCAGACAGCCTGCCAAAAGGATGACGTTTTTAAAGCTCCTAAGTGTATTGATATGCTCTAAAGCGGAATGCTGTTGAAAGGGAGAGAAATGTGCATTAGATAAAGTGCTGCCTCTGGCTCGAGTTACTCATCGGGGTCCTAAGTGTATGGGTGGATGATACAATTGTATTTTGTTCGCCTGTTTGCTGACAGAACAGTTGTAAATAAAGTTTTGTGAGTTTGGATTGTTTTATCAATCACAACTGGTTTTCAGATGATTGTGGTTTTGTCGTTGACTTTTCCGATATCCTGTGGTAAAGCGTGATGGCCTTCTAAAGGGGTTTTCACACTATTCATAGTTCTCACGGTGAGCGATGACTCAGTTCCAGGCCTTGTATCAACTGGAGATGAGGCCCTGATGTAGGATTAACGATAAAGGGATGGATAATGAGGGATTCTCCACGGTACTCATTTGCTAAGCTTCTTAAGTTAACTAGAGGTGAGACAGGTTTAGGATTGGTCAGTGGACACATTACACGCATGTGCCGCCCTCTGTAATCTCTCTGGTGCAGAGCTTTCATGTTTGTGTTTCCTGGTTTCTCCTGTGTTTCTCTCCTGATCAATTGGAGAATAGGTGGCCTTGGTTTCCGGTTATGACGATTTGAGCCTTAGCAACCAAAAAGGACTCTCTTTGTGGAGTTCCATGACAGAAATTACGTCCCAATAATCTTCCCAAAATATGGTTTTATTACAAAATGATTTTTCTTTCCATTTTACGTGTGTGTGTGTGTCTGTGTGTATGCGAAACTCGTTATTTCAGTGACTCAGCAGTTTGAATGCCAGACCTTTGCTAAAGGCCAGGAGGGTAGGGAGGTTGCTGGGTCAGGCACTTAACATCCTCATTGGCTGCAGCTCACACAGGGCTGCAGGCCATTCTCATTGCAGGAAGTGCACTTCAGGGCCCTGAAAGAATCCGTGAAAAAGTTTCGAAACACAGACATCTTGCTGCCATGGCACATTGGGCATGGGATGAAGGCAAAGCCCCCACAGTTCTGGCACGTCTGAGGCTGCTGTACCCTCTGTGAAGAAGAAAAAAGATGAAATAAGAAGGTGGATAAATCCTATGAACAGAAATCACAGCATTTCAAACAGGGACGACTACTCTCACCAGAAGATCAGTGATCCCGAGAGATCTTTTTTAATGAGCAGTAGGCAACTTAAGCCCCGGCTTGTGTACACGGTGCGTTCCTCAACACTTCAGAGCTACTGAGAGATAACCGTGTAGCGATGCCTCGTTCAAACAGATGCATAATAATCTAGAGTGTAACTACATATGAAGACATGACATATGCAGGCATGCATGCATACATAAACACAAACAGGAGCGTCCAGTTGCGCCACTGGCCAGACTCCAGATTAAATATGATATGCACGACCTTTTAAGGCCCCGTTCTTTTTATAGCTAGCGATGACTGGAATTCATCACTTGAATGGTACCAGGCTGCTTTTGTGTATTGAGCTTCTTTTTTTTTTTTTTTAGCCCTCAAAATATAGCCAACGTCTAAAGGAGTGGCTGGCACTTGTGTCAAGAGTGTTACTGTCACTGTGGATTTGCGTTCATGCCATCTCACTCCTCTCTGCAGAGGGATTTGACTGGCAGGGCATTACATGGACAAATGTGCTGATGCAAAAGCCAGTCACAAGATTTTCATTATTGATGGTCACTTATGGATGTACGTGCATCTTCTACACTGTGTCTCCATGTGTTGAATTACCAGCATTCTGATGTGACTGAAAAAACAACATTTTCCTGTTTTTTTGCTTTTGTTTTGCTATTTTGATGGCTTCAGGCAAACAACAGTGAGTGAATATATCAGACTT
>OMLC01000176.1:0-25341 GCA_900302585.1 Regalecus glesne
GGGAGAATGAAGCATGAGTTGGACCGGAGAATTGGAGCTACTGGAGCAGTATTGCGCTCCCTTTACCAAACCATTGTTACCAAGAGAGAGCTGAGCCAGAAGGCAAAGCTTTCAATCTACCGGTCAATGTTTGTGCCCACTCTCTCCTATGGCCATGAAAGCTGGGTCATGACTGAAAGAACAAGATCACGGATACAAGCAGCTGAGATGAGGTTTCTTAGGAGGGTGTCTGGGTTTTCCATTAGAGATAGGGTGAGAAGCTCAGACATACGCGAGGGACTCGGAGTAGAGCCACTGGTCCTACAAATAGAAAGGAGCCAGTTGAGGTGGTTCGGGCATCTAGTAAGGATGCCACCTGATCGCCTCCCAAAGGAGGTTTTTCAGGCACGTCCAGCTGGGAGAAGGCCACGGGGTAGACCAAGGACCAGATGGAGGGATTATATCTCCACACTGGCCTGGGAACACCTTGAGATCCCCCAATCAGAGCTAGTGGATGTTGCAAGGGAAAGGAAAGCTTGGAGGTCCCGGCTGAAATCTGCTACCTCCATGACCCGAGACCGGATAAGCGGTTGACGATGGATGGATGGATGGATAACCGTGTCATATTAAACATACCAACACCAAGAAATGTGTCCAGACGAATTGATTAAACTTTTTTGTGATTTTCTTACCTGGATTATTGGCCATTCACAAAGAAAGATATATTTGAGTGTTTAGTAGTTGATTGTTATAATGTAGACAGATCTACTATCTGTGTAATACTTGTCTTATTACACTCTTCAGCCTGCCCATAGTGTTCCATTATCTCTTTCACTCATTCCTCACATTTCAAAAAGAAAAAAAATCATTTATTTATTTTTTGGATGGTAAATGGACTCATTTAAAATGATCATTTTCTAGTCTGTTGACCGTTCAAAGCGGTCGTATTTGTCCTCTCCCATGATTAGCTACAAAACAGAATTTAGGTTCACAAATTTCTTATGTAAATAACCAGTCAGCACTCAACTCGTTTTTTGTATTTACATTATCTTTCAATAATTACTCAATTTGCTTTGGCATGCTAGTTAGCCAGAAAACTTGTATCTTGAGTGCCTGGAGTGCCTTGTGTTCTTTTACAGCCTTCTCAAGTCATTTATACTATTTCTTTGTATTTTTTGTAACAACTGAAAATGTCCACACTTAACTAATAATTATTTTTAAAGTAAATGTGTTCACTTTGTCATTCAACCGAAATTCATTTTATCTACACGACCGCAACATACACCCAGACACACGACACTGTCGTCCTAGGAGGCTAGCTTCATTGGCAATCCGTAGCAGAGTACGTAAAGATATGACTTACAGTTTGGTGTCTTTTCTTCTAAACCACCGTGAAGTCCATGCACAGTGTACTCCTTCCGTATTTGTTTCCAGCCAGGTTGTTCCGTATACCATTTGATCCGTGCAAAGCCAGTTTTATGAATAATAATTTAGCTTTCCCTTGGATTAACCCTTAGCTTGACGCTCTAACGACTTCCCTCATCCAAATAAACATCCTTTAAAACTCCACAGGACCACAAGGTAAAATTGAGTTTACCTCAACACAATAAAAAATATTAGTACCCAAAAAATGCCAGTTTCCAAATTTACCAAACTCTGGTGAGAATCGTTATTGAGAATGGAGAGGTAACACAAAACAGGCTCCGTTCAACTACTTGCTGAACTATCACCCCAGTCATGTGATGGCTTAACGACGGAAGGGGATCATTTTAAACTGTATTATTGGAGCTACGTAAAATAGAGACGAATATTAATTTACGCGTTGAAGAGGTAGGAGAACTCTTTCTTTATTTTGTTAGTGACAATCTTCACCACCACTTTTTTGCAGAAAAAGCAATATATTGTTTTCTGTGGAAAACAGGGTTCTCATGTTCTCTTCGTCTGATCTAAATGAGAGGTCTGTTTTACCTGTCATGATTAGTACTTACATTGTAGGCTCAGAGACAGATTTTAGATAGGGTGTGGGGTATTAAGGCAGGATGCCCTTCCTGATGCCTTACGGTGGGTTCATACCCATTATCTCTATCTATATAAATTTGCATA
The DNA here is from genome assembly GCA_900302585.1 of Regalecus glesne. Taxonomy (NCBI): domain Eukaryota; kingdom Metazoa; phylum Chordata; class Actinopteri; order Lampriformes; family Regalecidae; genus Regalecus; species Regalecus glesne. The sequence goes on from OMLC01000176.1 coordinate 2,083, forward strand.
ATGAAACGATTTAGCTGTGGACAGAGCTCTCCTATAACGACATATGTGGTTGTCGTATATGTTTTAATGAACAATAATGCCAGTTTTTGTATACATTTTTCCAGGTGATGGCCTTTAGCGTCAAGATCATTTAAATCAGGTGTAAACCAAAGTGCAGATTGGGTAAAGGAAGCAGACTGGCTTTTTTAAAGGAGCATGGCCGTATAAAAATTGTCAAGTCCATTGTGTCTTGTGTTGTTTCGTGTCTTCTTCAGTAGCCCATTTCTCATCAGGTCACCCAGGTTCCCCAACATCTGACACAGACCTTTTTAACTTGGTTGAGGACAGGGATGCCTTTGCCATGACATATAGGACCTGGTGGCAAGTACAGGATAAGGAGCCGGGAGGGAAAGCTCGGGATGGACAGTTTGGAGACAAAGCAAGAAAGGCAAGATTGAGATGGTTTGGAGATATGTGGAGGAGAGATGCTGAGTATACTAGGAAAAGGATAATGAATATGGAGCTGCCAAGTAAGAGAGAAAGAAGATCAAAGAGGAGGTTTATGGATGTGGTGGAAATGCAGATGGCCGGTGTGACAGAAGAAGATAACGAGGTAAGGAAGAGATGGAGATGGGTGATTCGTTGTGGCGACCCCTCACGGGAGCAGCCGGAAGTGTTGGTAGTAGTAGACGCTTCTCAGAGGAGCCGGCAGCCCTCCGGCTACCAGGCAACCCGCTACGCCACCGTTGCCATGTAAACAAGGCGCTGCTACGTAGAATTAGATCACGGATGACGTTTACATCCGGCGTCAATACTCTTTCCCCTGTAGACGCTAACCCGGTAGTCCAATGTACGTGGTCGGTGTGTCTTTATGAAGTCTTGTCATGTGAGAAATCCCAGCCCAATACATCGAATGCACTCGTCAGGCGTATTTATAAGGTTGAGCTACTATATTAGCATTATGTAATACACTTGCGTTTGAATCTGCGCAGGTGTGTAGCGGCAGAGGGTAGAATGAAAGTCCATGTAATAAAGACCATCGTTAAAACATAATGACTCACAATGGTGTCCCGTCACAGCCGAAGCTGCTGCTAGCCGTCACACTGAGAGGGTGAAGTTCTGGAAAGGGCTGAAAACTTGATTCACACTATGTCGAAACCAGTTGATGCAAAGATGACATGCCAAAGCGGGACGAGGCGTTTCATCAGTGGGGTGGTGGAAGGTGAGTGTCTATAACGCCTATGTTTCGGACCATGGTTTTTGTACTCTTGGTTTGAAGTTGAGGGGTCCTGTGGACTAGGGGGCAATAAGATATCTGAGAAGGGATTATCCATTGGTGCGTTAATCAGTTTGTTTGTGCATTTTGCATATGGATTTTTCTGAAATCTAGGCATACATTTTCATTCTGGTTGATAGAATGCAATTGCAAAGTCATATCTCATATTTGGCCTCTGTTGATCTTTACTCCGGAACACTGACGATATGATATAATTTGTTATATGACGTGACCTTTACGTGGATGTAGGTTTTTATGGGCGGCCATGGACTATGAAGCAAAGAATGGAATTGTTCAAAAGGTAAACTAACTTGCACCCTTGACATACTCTCCAAACAAGCAGACAAAAATCCTTTTATAAAATCCAACCAGAAAATAATGATGATAACCCAAGCAATCAGGACGTTGAACCCAACATCAAATTGGTTATCCTCAAAACCTAGTCGTTTTCTTTGAAGCAACTATATATATATGATTGCTTTGTCATACAATTCTCTGGATGCAACTGTGAGCATAAAGCCCCCCCTGGGACTAAATTGTGACCTCGAGCAAAACAAAGTCTAATTTGATTTAATCATCGCTTTTACTATCCAGAGTTTACCCCTTACATTTATAACCAGGTTAAAAACAAAGCAGGACCAGGGAGTGATCAGGATAGACCTGATTTTAGATTAGATTAGGTGCTTTATTATATACTCAACTGATCCAAGATTAAAAAAAAGATAAGAGCCATGCAACAGCAAGGGTCAAAGACAGTGTCTTTTCTTAAATAAAAACAGACATCTACAATGGGCCTGAGTTGACAAGGCACCTTTGTAATAAAGAAATATTCATATGTACAAATACACCTAAAGTACCCCTCACACTCAATATCTTATCAGTTAATGAATAATTCATTATTTGCATTGGTTTTCAGGGAACAGAAGTGGGGATTGAATACATACCTGTATGCCCCAAAGGATGACTACAAACACAGGATGTACTGGAGGGACCTGTACTCTGCTGAGGAGGCCGGTGAGTCTTAGCAGATGAGGTTTCTGTGCTCTCTCCTTGAAATACATATAAATTGGATAAATATCCTAAAACCATTGAATAGCGGAATTGTATGTGACACTGACCTGTCAAAGAAATTAAAATGACTCACAGGCCACTGTGGCCCAGTGGTTAGCATTGTTGCCTCATAGCAAGACAGTCCTGGATTTGAATCCCATGCTGCCCCAGGTCCTCTCCTGCGGGGAGTTTGCATGTTCTTCCCGTGTTTGCATGGGTTTCCTCCGGGTGCTCTACTTTCCTCCAGCAATCAAAAATATATATGCATGTTAGGGTTAATACTCCTGTCTCTGCCCCTAACCAAGAAAATAGGAAAAATAACTGGAGTTGGTCTCTAGGCGCTGCAGCTGCTCTCGGCTCCTGTATAATAGGATAAGATAAATGCAGAAGAAAAATCTCATTGTGTCCTACAAGGTCAAAATAGAGCGGTTCTCACTCGAAAATTTAACAGCCAGTATGTCCACCACTACTTGTCCACCACTAAGTGTCTCAAAGCATTGCAGTGTGTGCAAGTGTACACAGATGGGATCGGGTCAGGTAGGGGTGTAAAGTGCAGGCTGCCTTTCAACCTTAATCAATAGAAGCTCTTATGGTGTGTGCCAATCTCCATTCCCAGACTGATTGCTTTAATGATTTCAAAGCATGCTTCATTTTCAACTATAACTCAGAATATTTTTTGGAGACTCCACCTTTTCTTTTTGCATTTATAAACTTATAGAAACAGTACAACAAGCCGTACGGTGATTTTTCATGATCAACTTGGTGTATTTGATCACTTGCTTAAGGACCAGTATCATCATTCAAGCTCGGTTGCATGTCACAGGGAGTACAATTTTTAGCACTCCTGGATGGGGAGTTAGCAGACTTATGGGTCCTACAATAGCAGCCATGCTCTTATTTGGTGGTGGGGGACCTGCATAGATGTAGGAGGATCAAGGGAGAAATGGCACATGCCTCCATACACATTATGTTCCCCCAGAAGAATCTCGTAGTTGGCAACACCACATATACCAGAGGAGATGGAATGCTAGTCTACACTTTTTCCCTAGCTGTCACAGGGGTTGTGGAGTGGCAACTCAAGAATAAGGGAAATCAAATTAGCATGAAAAATGTAGACAAAGCTGAAAAAACTATGCATGTAAATTTGAGTACAGCAAATGCCAAAATAAACATTTTACTTTCAAAATTACCCAGCACAGCTTTTTTGTGCATTGTCCTAAGTTTTACTTATGTGCAGTTCTATTGTAAGGTTACAAAACAAAAATAATCTATTCATGTTGGAACCATCTGTGTAATTACAGTAGATATTCTAGAGTCTCCTGTGAGTGTGGATATGGGTTAAATGCCAAGCGATCAGATATCTAGGAAACACTGAAGCTTAGATTTAACATTTTTCTACATGCTCAGCAACCAACCCATTTAGTCACCAGTTTTGCTCTGCTGGATGGTCCCATAGATACATCGATGACAATGTTGCTATATTGTATTGATCTTCTGGAGATATTCTCCTTTGACTTGCAGCCAGAGAGCTCTGAGCACAAGATCTACTCTAGGGAAATGTTCATAGAGCTGCTACCAATGTGCTAACCAGGAGGATTCTTATTGATCCTATTGATTGGGCACTCTAGCTGTTTGATGATCCTATACAATAGGATGGGTTAAATGTAGAGAACAAAATGCAGTTTATGTATCTACATTGAAAAAATGAATAAAGTTCTGTATCACCATTTACATCATTGTGTATAGTTTATATATTTTACTGAGGTTTCATGTTTGTAAAGCTTTTTTTCCCCTCACCCTCTTTCTTTACGTAGAACACCTTACTGCATTGATATCAGCAGCTAAAGAGCATGAGGTTGAGTTCATCTATGCTATCTCTCCTGGCCTGGACATTACCTTTTCCAACCCTAAAGAGGTGGCTGCCCTGAAAAGGAAACTTGATCAGGTAGTGATTTATGTGGTGTACTCAGAAATAGGTTGGAGTTTGAGTAATCCGTGAAGTAATATTACTGAACTTCAACCTTACTGAGCATTATCAGTGGCAAAGAGATTATCTTGTCAGCGGGTAGATTGGGAGCTCAGACACTGGTTAGGGTTATGAGTTTTCCTCTTGGTGGGATCACCCTTTGAAAAGAGTTCATTATGAAGGAACTTGGAGAAAAGTCACTTAATGTATATTCTTTTATTTTATTTTCTATGACTTCTTAAGATTATTGGCATTTCTACTCAAAAACACTATCTGTCCCTGTTGCTTTTCCAGGTAAGAGAGTTTGGCTGCAGGTCATTCTCTCTGCTCTTTGATGACATCGAGACCGAGATGTGTCCGGCTGACAAACAGGCCTTCAGTTCTTTCGCTCATGCTCAGGTAGCCATCACTAATGAAGTGTTCCAACACCTAGAAGAGCCAGAGACCTTCCTCTTTTGTCCCACTGGTGAGAGAAATGGTTTCAATCCCATTGGTTTTAAAGGAAATTAACACCAGAATACTGTATTATTAAGGGGTGGCATGGCTCAGTGGGTAGAGCGGTCATCTGGCGATCAGAAAGTTGCAGGTGTGATCCCCCCCACCTGCAGAGAAGTGTGTCAAGGTGCCCTTGAGCAAGACTCCCTAAGATTCCCCTAACTGCTCTGCCCTGTGATAGACTGGTGACCTATACAGGGTGCAACCCGCCTTTCGCCCAATGAGAACTCAGATTTGCTCCAGTTCCCCCGCGTCCCGATTTCAGATAAGCGGTTGACGATGGATGGATGGATGGAGGGAGGGATGGATACTTTATTATTGACTGACTGACTGGTGCGTGCAGCCTTGATGTTGGAGGTTCTTGAGATTTATACTTGATGCATCAAGCGAGGACAACTCAACCTAAGAGCAAGGGTCATGTTATCATTCAGAGCCTGCCCAGCCTGTTAAAGAACCCCTTAGAGATACTTGGGTTCTCTTTCTCCTGAAAACATTAACTATTAATTAATTTTATTTTTTTCCCACTATCTCTGAGGAGTGAATGCTTTTTTTCAGCATTCCATGTCTGTGCAAGCTGATATTATCCCTCCCCCCTTTCTTATCCTCCGTCTTCTGCACCTAATATTTGAACCTTGAACCCCCTCCAGATTACTGTGCTGCATTCTGCACTCCCAACGTTGCCCAGTCTTCCTACCTCCACACTCTGGGAGAGAAACTGCTTCCAGGGATAGATGTGCTGTGGACGGGTGAGAGTGCCCTGGACCGTGAATATATTACAACTCTATAGATCTCACTGAATGTATGATTCCTTTTAAACATTCATTAGTATAACATGACCCTCCAACCCTGTCTCTTTTTGTTTTCAAGGTCCTAAGGTGGTGTCCCATCTTATCTCTGTTGAGTCCATAGATGAGGTGTCTTTAGTCCTGAAGAGGGCGCCAGTCATTTGGGACAATATTCATGCCAATGATTATGACCCACAAAGGCTCTTCTTAGGACCTTATAAGGTAGATGCTTGGCCAATCCATCGGGATATGTCAACTTTTAAATGTGTCATTTTCATGGGGGGAGAGTTCCATTTGCTAGGGATGCTCCCATTGTAAGTAATTAAAGTATTCATTATATAGCAATTTTAAAAACACGGGTGTAAAGAGCTTTACATGCAATCATGAAAGAGAAGAGTAAATGGATTACCTTAATGAGATGAAAATTAAACATGACACAGAAAGAAACAGACCAAGCTAAGAAACAACCACAAGATGTCTATAAAAAGGCTTGCCTGAATAGAGGGGTTTTTAGAAGCCACTTAAAACAGTCCTTAGATTCCACAAATTGGGGAAGATTATTTCAGAGATTTGGAGCTAAAACTGCAAAGGCTCGGTGAGCCTTTTGTTTTGTAGTTGGAGTGGGGGATGGATAAAAGACTGAGGTTTGAGGATCAGAGTGGTCGGGATGTCAAGTGACGAGATCAGAAATATAACTGGGGTGAGCTCATGCAGTGCTTTAAATGTAATCAACAAGATCTTGTTGATTATTCAGAATTGTATGGGGAGCCAATGGAGAGATGAAAGAAGGGGGGTAATGTGGTACCTATGGCTAGTTCTAGTGAGTGATCTAGCAGCTGTATTCTGATCCAACTGTAAACGATTTAAGGCAGCTTGACTGAGGCAAGAGTAGAGGGAATTACATTAATCGAGATAGAAGATGAAAGTATGAATCAATATTCCAAGATCCTTAAAAGATAAGATATATTTTATTTCAGCAATATTTCTTAAGTGAAGAAAATGGGATTGGACAAGCTTAGTAACATGGGAGGGACCATGTCAGCTCAGTAGGTAGAGTGCACGCGCCTTGAGAACTGACAAGCCAGAGGCACCGGGTTTGAATCCACCATGGAGCATCAGGAAGGGCATCCGGCCTTAATCCCCCAAGCTCCATCTAAGTCTGTGTCAACCCACACAAAGTGGAGACTAAACGTGTCACATAAAAAGGACGTTTTTAAAGTAACATGGTGATCAAGACATATAATGGTCGAAGATGACACCAAGAGTTCTAGCGGTAGGTTTAATGTTTGAAGAAAATTGACCAATAAACGGGTCAACTGCAGTAGCAAAGTTCTCAGGATCAATCAAGAGAACGTCAGTTTAGTCAGGGTTTAGGTGGAAGAGATTAACTAATTGTGAAGGCAATTTGTCTGTCCCCCCCAAAAAATCATATATAATGTTTGCTTACTTTTAATCTTTGACCACATTTAACCTTTAATCTATATTGTCTAGATATACATATGCTTAAGGTTCATATGCAACAGAACAAAAGTAGTGTTGTAAAGTGTCGTGTGTTGTCAACAAATAAAGGCCTATTATTAAACGTTAGCTGATAGCAGACGAATCCATGAGAAACTCACTGAGTGTAGCAAAGTCTGAACGCAATAAATGGAGAAATGGCCTTGGTGGGGAGCTTGTGAGCTGGAAGACATGAGATAAGGGAGAGAAGAGCTACTCTAGAACAGATACTGCACTGATCAGCACACTTAAGTATCTACACTTTGCATGTCTCTTCATGAGCATGTTAATGTGTGACGATGCTGTTAAGAGATTTGTGTCCCTTCATTTATTGTCAGAATGGATTTAAATAATTGCCACAACACCTCCATGGTAGATGCCCTTGAAAAATTAGTTGTTTGTATGAATAAGCTGGTTTTCTGTAGTTTGGCAATTATTTTACCAGACTAACACCAGCTTCTCCAATAAGGACCGTCCCACTGAGCTGATCCCAAAATTGAGAGGAGTTCTCACCAATCCCAACTGTGAGTTTCATCCAAACTTTGTGGCCATCCACACATTGGCCACATGGTGCAAGGCAACAACTGATGGAGGAGAGAGAGACGTGGAAATGAGTAAGTATTTCATTTTCTTGGGAAAGGAAAGCTTCATCGCTGCTTTTACCGTGGCCTTGTTTTTCCGAGTTGCCAGTTCTCCCACATCAGGTTAGATGCCCTATTAGCAAATTAATTCATACGCCCAATGAAAATGCCATATGTTGATCATTGGGAAGGCTGTTATCTAAATATAGGAATGGGTCACTTAAGTAGCATTTTAGATTTAGTTGATGATAACAGCATTGGTGGGGCCTGTAGTTGAGGAAGCTGTATGACAGTGATGGTAGGCCTGAAATAGAACAAGTTGTACAACTGCTCATGGTCAAAGACCATTAAGTGAGAAGATCTGAGAATCAGATTTAGCAATAGAAATAGAGGAACAGTTAAATATTCAAAGAAATGGGTTTATTAAACAGATTATAGGCTTTTATAAACCCAAGCTTTTGTTGTTCTTTTCTTTTACTACTATGCAGTAAAAGAGAAGTTTACGTTCCCATGTCACAGAATTTGACCAAGATATTGTACAAATAATTAATCTAACTAATTGTATGCACAGCACATCTCTTTACATCTGCTGTTCAAGTTTCAAACTCTTCTACATGATTACCTTCTCACCATCTCTTATCTCACCATCCCCAGGTGATGAGGAGCAAGACCCCTGCTACAGCCCCCAGAGAGCCCTAACACTTGCTCTCACTGATTGGCTACAGGAATTTCTCATCTCAGACCAACCTGGAGGTAGAACTTGATGAAACGAGACTTTACACACATCACACATAGTTCTATGCATAGCTAGGCAATATGGAAAGTTATGCTTATATTACTATAATGTAAAAAGTGCATATGAATACTCTCTTTGCTGTTCCAGGGCCTCATCGTCCTCCAGCTCGCCTGAAGAGCGCATCCTTAGATGAGGAGCCCATGCAGACGGATCTTGGAGAAGCCACATTTGTTCCAGGACCTGGGGAGAACCCTTTGTACACAGCAGAGCCCCTGACCCTGCAAGACCTGACCCTACTGTCTGACCTTTTCTATCTGCCTTATGAATACGGGCCAACGGCAAGGACCATGCTTCAAGAGCTGATCTGGCTACAGAACAACAGTTGGGCTGCTGCAGCAGAGACGGATAAGGTACCACAAATGTGTATGTGTGTGTGTGTGTGTGTGTGTGTGTGTGTGTGTGTCATTTCTGCATGTTTTGAAAGCAGAAATCGGGGCAAGGGTGTTGTGAGTCCTTGGTAATTTTTCAGCAACTCCTGCTAAAGGTCAAATGTTAAACTCGACCTCTTCCATGTGCATTTTGTCCTTCCTTAATCTGTCCTCCTCTACTTTACCTTTCTCAGACAGCAGAGTGGCATTCACGAGCGAAACAATTTGACGAGATGTGTGATGCAGTGGTGCAGATGTTCAACCGTCTTTCAAATGCACCTAATCGCACCATCCTTTATGATCTATACAACTACATCTGTGACATCAAGAGTGGCGTTGGCATGGCAAGAACACATGTGAAAACACTTGGTGAGGGGGAGAAAACTGGATCTTTTAATGCCATAAGTCATAGCCTTGTTGGTTTACGTTGGATTAAAATGTGTTATAAGACGCACTGCGTTTGCTCTCCACAGGGGGTCTCTGTCGACCTTCAGCTCAGCTACTAAACATTGACCCTGAGCCTTGGGGATTCAGAGGAGGCCTCTCTGGAGAATTCCAGGTATCTGACCACAACTGCTCTCATTCACAGGATGCCAGTGAGAGAGTCAAGTGTATGTTTAGTAACTCAAAAACACGTCGCATGGTTTTTTTGCAATCATGTTTTCTCACCGATTAAATAGATTAACGGAGACAGGATTGAATGAAAATCCTGATGTCTTGCAAATCCTCAAAAAGTTTAGCCACGGCCATTTATAAATGACTTTTTATTGCACTTATAAAATCAAGTTGAAAAAGAGGGTAGTTGTCCTCCATTGTTAAAGCAATGAGCTATCTGCTGAGGAACATACTGCAAAATGATCTGTTCTCACAGAGAATGCTGCCTTCCCACGGGAACAGAGACCTGTTCCCAACCTACCCCAAAACTGCAGTGTACTCTATACGGCCATATTGCCTGGAGGATAAGGTGAGGACTTGAGGAGATCCACAGTTCCATTATTGAAGTACACTCTGTTGACAATTAGCCCACGAGTCACAAAGCAGTCGTGTAGTGTTTGATTGTGTCGCTTCCTGTCTTAGACTGAGGTGCAGAGGATTTTCAAGGAGATGCAGAAAGAAAAGAGTGGAGTGCCAACGACAGCACAGCCTCATCTCCTCAGTGACTGGTAAGAATTTACATCCCCCCCTGCCTTTCTGAGTTGTTCCAGCCAACGTGCCATGCTAACATTCCCTGTTCCTTTGACCGTAGCCTGTCAACAGGTGACCTGCTCCCTTCCCCTCACTGTGGTCTTGTACTGGAGGATGAGGTCGGAATGTGTGGCTTTGCCCTGGGACTCAATGATGTCAAATCAGCTGCAGACAAGATGAAGGTGGGTACCTGACTTATGAAGTCCCCCAACTTAATCATGGTCCTTAAATAAATCCTCCCATTGGGGTGGCATGGTTCAGGAGGTAGAGCAGTCATCGAGAAGAAGGAGAAGATTTATTTATTTGTCATTGTACTTGCATACAACGAAACTTCTCTGGATTCCACTCATTATTATTATATGGGAGCAGTGAGTAGCTGCAGCACTCGGGGGATCAGTTAGAGGTTCAGTGGCTTGCTCAGGGGCTAGGGAACAAAGCACCAATCTTCCAATTACTAGATAACAGGCCTACCTCCTGAGCTATGCCGCCCCTGCCCCCCGCTATGCCCCCATCCAATAATTAGAAGGTCGATACCCAGCTCCTTCAGAAAGCATGTTGTTGTGTCCTTGAGCAAGACACCTAACCCCTAACTACGTACTCCCTGAATGCTGGAGCTACCCACTGATCCTATACAATAGGATAGGTTAAATGCAGAAGACAAAATTAATTGTAGGAATACAATGACCAAATATTGTGGCTTTGCTCTCACATACCTAACGCATTGGACATTATATTTCTCCAAAATGTTCCATCACTCCTAATTTTTCATCAACCCCTTAAATTGACTTTCTACTGTCTAAAATAAGGCTGAATGCTGCATGAATATTCCATGCAGAACCATTGGACCCCCAATCTTCTCCCAGCTATCCCAAGAACACCAACTTAGTGGGAGCAGCATTCTGTATATACGTATGAGCCTACACTGTGGAATAGTCTCCCACTGAAATGGGTAACTTCAACAGGAACTAAAGCATTGACTGTGAATGCATTTTAAACCATGCCTTCCCCTATAGTAACCCCTTCTATTTTTATTTATCAGTTCTTAATCTACTGTTTGTTAATTATGGGTTTCCTTTTTTAACTCTCACTTCAATTTCATTTTGAATCATGTATATTATTCTATCTTTGCCATTTTATCAAAGTTTAACTTCTATCAGGTTAATTTATACTTCACTTAGTCTGGTGCATGAGCTTTTATCTGCTCACTTCCATGTAACACAAAGCGTACCCCACAGTGTCTTTTTATGTATGAAACATACCATGTCAATAAAAGTCTGATGGATTGAGTCCCTCCTTCCAGATGAGGGTGTGCAACTCAGTCCTCAGAGACTTCCCCACCCTGGTCACCATGCAGCTACTCCCTCGTGTCACTGATCCCACCCCTGTCAGACGTATGCTCACCATCTTGTTCTCATCCATCAGGAGCTGTGGTGAGTCAAGCCTAGAAGGCTTGAGTCTGTTTTTCAGCTGAGGCATTTCATTATTCACATTTCATTTCTTAAACTTGGAATCATTAAGATTAACATATTTGCCCGTTTTTCCCCATCCAGGATCCCAAGGAGCATACTGTGAGTTGAGGGGGAGCGACAGGCGGATGCTTGACTTTTATGCTAAACTGGATTCCTTTAAAACAATTCCAATGGCTGGTCTACCTGATGTCATTGCCATGGGCACGTACTTGTGAATGAGATCTTAATGTGTTGAGCCTCAAGATTTTACATTTTCACTCAAAAATGGATCATAATCGAGAAAATACAAATGGGGTAATTGTCAGTCTCTGTTGGCTTTGGTCTAACGATTTAGATTTTTCATATCAACTTATCTGTGAAGTCTCTTTGAGTTCAAAGCTAGACAACATCTGTGAGGACAGTTCAATAAGTTGTTGAGGAAATGGCTCCTGAAATATGCAGTGCAAAGAATTAAATGTCTTGTGAAAAGCAATAGAAAAGATGCTTTTTGCATCAAGGTAAATATAAAGGGATTATGGTCAAGGGATATTTTAACACTGACAAAAATGTTGAACATTTTTTGGTGTAAAGTAAATAAAAGCACCATGTTTTATCCTACGTTGCAAACTACATTTTATACATCCAAGCTTTCTCCAGACCCACTGAATACAAATCAATACATAGGTACAATGATCAGAAACATTTTAATAGGGACAGGAAGGCATATATTAATGACAAATATTTAACTAATACAGCCGGTGTGTATATTCAGTGTTGTCAAATGTTCTGATAATATTTTGGTTCAATCACAAAAAGGTTTAGGCAGCATTTGTAAGTAACTGACCCTCCATGCACCAATCAAAGATTCCTGTATTCAAAAATGGGAAAACTTGCAAGGACTTGGTGGATCACATCAACAATTGATCTAAATGAGGGAAACAGAGGTCCAACACTTCAGTCCGGTCAGGCCCTTTCCTTCAATAACCACTAATAAAAGTATAGAGTAAGATCAATATTTCAAATTATCCTAAATCAATTGTTCAAAATGGTCTTACTTTAAACTGACAGAATAAACCTACCTATGTTTTACTTTGTGACCATGTTCCCCTGAGTTATTGACCAGCACAGTTTGGCTGAAGGAGAGTACCACTTTACTAGGTATCTGCCGACTCAGGATATTAGAGAAATGTTACCCTATTCTGGGACATTAGCGTTTTCCCCCTGGTACAAGAGCAAGATTTAACTCTAGGAAGGTAAAGCATGAGATCCATCAGTATCAAAGTGCTAGAGGGCTTAGCTGTTGAATTCTCCATCAAATAACGGATGGCAACTGAAACTATCTTGGTGAAGTTACAAACAAGTTGGAGCTCCCTGTGGTTTTTGATGAGTCATTCTTTCCATCCTGCTACACCACCCTCCTCATTGTGCCATCTTGCAAATACAGGTTTTATAAATGAATTATTATATCTTAAATAAATATATTAAGTTTTACGACTTAAAAATAGATCTCGGCTATCTCTGTCCCTTTATGTTCCCCCTAAGAAATAATTTTACGGAGTGACCAATACTATTAATATCATTACGACTTACTTTGCTTAAGTTAAAATAAACTCACCCAGCCCGCTACAAACTTTAGCTAAAGCTTTAAAGAATTTGTATTAGATAAAAGCCCTGTATAGGCCTGATTTTTTTCCCCCATCTCTAATAGAATTATATTGGTCCATTTTTACATCATGAATAGTCCCCACATTGTGGGGATGGACATGGACCAAGGTGGAGCATGGGGATTAAAGCCGGACATACATGCCCTACTGTGGAATCAAACCTGTGACATCTGGCTTGTCATTTCCTGATGCGCACGTTCTGCTGCTGAGCTACTACAGCCCCTTTTGTCTCCATTTCGAAAAGTCTTTACGTTAATGAAATATTCACTAATACCAAGTTAGATCAGATGTGATTGGAAGCCCGTGGTCACTAGACTATAAAAGTGCTTTATAAAACAGTCTATTTACCATTCTACAAATGAGCATGTATAAATGATAAGCACTTTCGGCATCTTTGGACAGAAAATTTGAATGTGCTGGTAAAGACAAAATGAGGGGTTGATATATTCCATGTCATAAATTAATACTTGGACCACAATGTAAACAGGACCAATACCACATATGCTAAGCCTTGGTGTGCAACTACTTGGCTGACTGTCATTGCATCCTTCCCCTTACGTTCATCAATCATCAAATAAACTCCAACCCTTCATATTTCACATCCCCAATCTTTGTCTCAGGCAAAAGCACTTGGCCATCCAGAGTAAAAGCCATGATGTAGGTGGCAATCTTGCCAGCATCCTCCTCTGACTTGAGTGCTACAACAACCTGGTCGTCTGTGTCTGGGATGAATTTGAATGAGGAGAACCCATGTGTAGGGTTAAGTGAACCAACATGCTTTAAAGTTATGCGACTGAAATCTGACCGGCAAGAAAGCATTAGGTTGGTGGCACGCCGCTCATCAGCCATCTCTTCATACCGCTCATGACTGGCACGGCGAGGTAGGAAGAACCAGCGCTGGAGGCGCTCACTCCAAGCTGCTGACTCATGGATGAGGTAGCCTGCAAGGAAGGAGGGGAAGAGAAAAAATATAGAAGATAAAATATGGCAGATAAGTATAGATATGTAAATCAATCAATGCTACACACCCATCTATCGCCAACTGCTTATCTGGAGTTGAGTCACAGGGTCACTGGGCCTATCCCAACAGTCAATGGGCGAAAGGCAGGGAATCCCAATAAAAAGGTAACCAAAGAGCCCTGAAAACAACTGCCTTGTTCCTCACCTGGTGGTTGGATCCCCGCTGCACTGCGTAAGGCATTATAGCGTGGCACCCAGTTTTCATGTTCCACGTCTCCTAGGTGACCAATGACTTTAACCCACTCTGGGTTATTATTGACGACCTCCCCTGCGGTTGTGGTCCATTCCTTCCCCAGGCCACCAACATAGAGGTGCTCATCTTTCACAGCCAACCACTCTGCCTTGAACCCTACACAGACAGAAAAAGCTGATAAGTTCATGGAACAAATGAATATCACAACCATGGAAATTTGGTACACGGATTGAAAGGGCACAAAGAAAAAAACAGTAATTTTCTCTAATTTCTCAAAACGTGCTTTATGATGTAAAATTCCAAACTTAAAAAAAAAACAATTGACTAGAAAAAATGTAAGAATATGAAAAATCAAATCAGGCACCTCAGCGCCCATGCAGATATGAAATGTTTGTCAAACTTATCAGTTACAGAGTAGACAGTGGAACGCTGGTAGGTTAAAACAAACCTTTAGAAACCAAACCATCTCCGTCAGGTAGTATGACCCAAGGAATAGCCTGACGGCCCTCTATCCTGTAGACCACACCCGTGCGGTCATCCACACTGTACAAGTGACCATTGAACACAATCAGCTCGGACAGCTCCATACCTGGGGCAAAGGTGTCATTCCAATTAATAAAACAAGTTCAATCATGGAGGAAGCCAAAAGATACAACGTGGAAGACCTGCTCACCATCTTATTCAACATTCTCTTTAGATCAAAATGCTAACAATGAGGAATCTATACAGATTTTTTTATCTAGTGCATATGACCCTACCCCGGCCCTTCTCAGCCAGATGACTCTCCAGTGTGACCGGCTCCACATCCCACTCCACCTCCACTCTATCTGCACTGTCAGACACAGTCAGGTGACCCCTCCTCATGTAGCTGAACCATGTCTGCTCCTTTGAACTACGTGAAGCAGTGTCCAGGTCTGCTATCACACCAATACGGTACCGGATGCCATGCATCGACTTCTCTGGTGGGCTCAATGGGTATGTATCGTTGTAACGTCTTTGCCTTTTATGCAGGCTCCCGAGGCTTCCATCTGCAACAATTTGTTCATTGGCATTACTGATCATGTAATTTCCTCCGCGGTGTGTTTGCCAATCATGTATCCTGCTGCTGTAGTAGCCTTTGGTAGTGTCATTTCTGTCCCCCACTGAACAATGGAGATACAACAGGAGCACAGTTGCAAGTGTCATTGCGACAGCAATAGCCCTCCATTTTGGGTGGAAACGTGGGTCAGAGGTGGCAGCTCCTGTAATAGATGCCAGGGCCGAAGGGAGGCCTCGGACAGCAAGACGAAAAGGGGTCATGGAACTATCACCTTCATTCCACCCGTCAGGCTTGTATCTGGATTGGCAGCTGTCATAGCCTGGAATCAGAGGGGAAGATGGTGAGGACAGTGGCATGGTGCAGGTGCTAATCTGCAAAATGAAATGACATTTTAATAATTACCACGAAAGTAAGGCATATCCACAAATTCTGAATAAACCCAGCACTTTTTTAAAGTTAGATTTACTAAAGTGGCAAATGACTTCATCGAAAGTGAATAACAAGAGTCAGCAATTAGAAGAAATTATTGAATATTACAAACTGGGATGATATGGCACTACACAGAAATCATCTCCAAAAGCCCATGTTGTGCCAAGTGTGTTATAGTTGTCCCTTAGAGAATCAGAAAATATGCAAATGAAAATGCAGAGAGATTCATATTGCCACGGATTAATAAAACAGGCAAACTATCCCTAGTAGAGCACCGAATTTGCAGTGCTAAGAGAAAAGGGGGAAAATAGTAGACACCAATAATAAAAGTTGACTTTAGTATGGCATTCATCAGTCATAAAGAATGTATTTTGACACCATGACCATAACCATACTAGCTGTTTTGGTGAGTAAAAAGCCAAAAGAAAAACGAATAATAGAAATAAATAGAAATTAAGCAGCAGGCTGACGAAAGACTAGGAAGTAAGAAAGAGAACGTGGGGGGGTGTCTATTGTTCATTGTTCCTTCTTAGCACACTATTGTGTAGTGTTTGGTGAAGGCTTCTGAATAGACTTATTATGTAAGCAGTGGGCACCTCCTACAACCTATGGCTGAAAAGCCTATGCATTGCTCAGACATACAGGGCAAATTCTTTTGGTGTCTGACATCAACGTAAAAATGTCTGTGGTACAGATCATACATGGTTTTACGTATTGGCCTGTAGAGGCAAATTACTTTCCATTCAAACACTACGATGACTGCGTCAAGCTCCCATGATAGCCCAAAAACCAAACATCAGTATCATTCATAATCAATTTTTTGTGGGGACTGGCGAACAGCTTCAGCTCTAGCTCTCCACTTTGAGGTTGGTATAGTTTGGAAGTCTATCACAAGGCTAAAAACGAGGCATTGATCTCATGTTGTAATTTGGAAAAACTTTGCTCACACAACCAAGAAGGACTGTGGTTTTTCAACTTTCCTTGATTTACAGTTCAAGATATGATGTAAGGTATCCATTGTAAAGCCCTTTTGAGTGGTCATTAGACTAGAGAAGTGCTATATTAGAACAAGTCAATTTACTCTTTACCATTGTTCCTCAAAGTGCTCCAGTTTCCATGTATACATGCTTTTCCTCTTTTTTTACATGATCACTCAGTGCAGTCAATAACTATTCACCATTAAGTTTTTCATCTCTAGATCTCAAATCACATTGTCTACCTTGCACATACTGCACCCATTTCACCCATGAAGTGCACTTCCTGACGTTTGACATGAGGTTTCTTTCTGTGAAGGTTTACCTAATCCAAACCGAGGGTCTAGCGGTTGAGGATATCTTCCATTGTTGTTCTTGTATTTACTTGGGTTTGTTTTGTGGTGTAAGTGTCAAGACCTCTGAGACTGTCAATGTTGCTTTTTGCCTATTCAAGTGAAGCTGTGGACACTATTCATCCCTTTGAATAATCGTATTTGTTTTTGATTGTGCATACATACATAAGATGATTTTTTTTCTCTGCATTCAACCCATCCTATTATATAGGAGCAGTGAGCAGCTGCAGCACCCAGGGAGCAACTCCAGTTCTTTTTCCTATTGTCTTAGTCAGGAGTAGTAACCCTAACATGCATGTCTTTTGATGGTAGGAAGAAACCAGAGCACCCAGAAGAAACCAACATGACATGGGGAGAACATGCGCCACAAATAAAGGACCTGGGATGGGATTCAATCCCAGAACCATTTTGCTGTGAAGCAAACCACAGTACTACCATGGAATTTCTTGATTCTTTCATAGGGTAACTTTTTACAAGGCCTTTCTATTTCCTTTTGCTGTACGTTCATAATTCCCTCCATCGATTTGTTCTATGAATTCTAAATTGAATATCTTTGCCAGTTCTAGATACGAAGTAACCAAAGAGTGATGTTATCAAAAGTTTTGGAAAAACAATCTGTTGCTGCCATTCCATACTATAAATCGGTATCCATCAATCCCCCATTCAATGCCCATAACATGACTTTTACATCCCCCTTCAAATTTTAGGAGAAATTTGTTCTTGGTCAGAGGACGTTTCAGAGCAGATTTAGAGTTTGGGTTAAGATAAAACCATATATACCGTGTGCCTTTATCCATTTCCATCATGGCTACAGCCGTCTTCAGTACTGACATCCCAATTGGTTAAATGATAAGTTAAGTTGAATGGATATACCTGCACAAAATATGCTCAGCAAACTAAAAATGTAGCAGGGCTTTTGTTGGCATGAACACAGGAATGGCCAGGTAAAATAAGGCTCCTCTTGTAAAGTAAATAGATTGTTGTCAGAGGAAACTAGCAAACAATAAAGGCTTCACTACATTGCCCTCTGCTTTGTTACCTCCCAACCAACTCTGCTGTATCCTATGATATTTGGGAATTCCAGCTCAGGGAAGCAAAATACTGTTCAAATCATTGAGCAAAATTAAATTTAAATGATCATTTTAAGATCATTTACTTGAATCCATAAAAATAGTATATTTCACTGTCTAACTTTGGTGTAAATTCCACAGAGGGAGATACAGTCCTGAAGATAGTCCTCTTTGTTTAACTTATGATACTGATCGCTATGGTGACACTGGAAACTGTATTCATGTTTGACTGCTCTAGAATCCACAGATCCATCCATCCAAAATGAAAAAGAGTTACAAGTGCTACTGGACCAACAATCTCCTCACTGTCACCTGTAAAATGTGGATGAACCAGAATTTTAGCGACTGATATTACAGTATATCTCTTGGTAAAGACCTTTTATGACTGGTCCGTACCTGGTTTGTTCATCACAATTTTTTCTTCTTCAGACTCGTTGCTACTTGCCTGATTCTACCAGATATGGCTGCAATGTTTAAGCTGTAACTAAGCTGTGCACCATGTAATCTTTTCCCTGAAAATGTTAACCAATTCTAACTTTTAACTGCAAGAACATTCATGATTTGGATATTAGGAGATTCGTTAGTATTTCAATGATACCAGCAGTAGAAAGTGTCAGATCAAGGACATTTATTTGAATGCAAGCTGTCGGGTGTATTAAAATGAAGATCTTCAGCATAATAGCTTCTAAAAACTCCCCTAAAGGGATAGGCTAAAGTATTAAACTATAATAGGTGTAAAGAGCTGACACAGCAGACCAGGGATTTTGATTGGCTGATCAAAGGTCTCTTTCTCTCTCTCTCTCTCAGGAATAAGGAATATACACATTATTAAATTAACTTTATACAAAATAAGTGTCAGCAGCCTGAATGAAAATTAAGTCTGTGCATATTGATCTGTTGCGTAAAGTAAATGCTTAAAACTGATTGTTGCACATAATGTTCTTTGCAATGGCCTGAAAGACCTGTTTAACAATGTTAAAAGAGTGAGAGACTGTTTGCTAGTTAAATGTAACACATACCAAAACACTCACAGCTGTTTACTATTACTTGAGCCCACTGCCTTTTCAGCAGGTCTAGCTATAGGTTCAGCACACTACAAGCAAAGTTGATCCAAACAAGTGCACATAGAGGTTGTGTTCTGTGATTAACAGAACTGCAGTGGTGGCAAATAAGAACCGAATGTCACTGATCTCAATAGACACCCTCTATCTGCATTGAAAACACAGTCAGAACACTATGTACTCAAAGTACTGTTCACCGTTTTTTGTTCTCCTCTCCATTGAGGACTCCACCTCAGGCCAGTCTATTTTCTGCAAACACCAGCTAATAAAAATCCCAATTCCATCAGCGCACCACCTGCCCCTCTTTTCTGCTCCACAGTAAAAGACTGATCTGTGTCTCCTTTTACCTGCACACTTCCCCCTACTTCTATCTCTCTTGCTCCTCTTTTATAGCCTGAAGGAGTTACAAAACCCAGGAACCATGACTCAGGAAAAATCTGTCAATGAGATCTGAACATTACTGCAACCAATAAAAAACTGAAGGTAGAAAATGGTGTTTGAAAAAGGATTTCAAATAGTTATGGCACCAACAAACAGGAAAGTACAGCAAGGAACAAGTGGGGGATGTAATGTCCTTCCACCTAAGTCCACCATACAGTGAGAGGCAACAGGGAACATGTGAGCAAGGCCTACCGAGCCAGAATTTGTGCCGTTTGCCTTCAAATGCGAGTGGAGTGAGCACACTGACATCTATTGATGAGCATACTGACCCCTATCTTTTACCACAAACGGTCAAAAAACTTCCTAGGCAGTAGATTAAGTTAGCTATACTTAGCCTTGATCTAGAGCTTTAAGGCAGGTTGAGACAAGGGGTAGCTTGTCAAGTTACCATGGTCATCTGAAATATGGCCAGTGTTAGCCACTGTAAACCGAGAAGAGTATCCCCACTATAAAATACGCTGAATAGGTATGAAACCAGGAGAAAAAAGGGCAAGCTTTAGTGTTTTACGGCCCATTTCTCCTACCTTGTCGAACTGTTCTATCATAACCGTTAAACTCTCAGTCGGCGCATGCGTAATAACACACTGGAAAGCTCATTCCAAGGGTAGAGTGAAATGTCAGGATGCCGGTGTTCTGTTGATTAATATTACCTGTCGAAATGTCCTACTTTGCGGCTCCGCGCAGGCTGCTGAGGTTACCGTTAGGCTCCGCTCTGCTAGCATTTTTCAACTAGGTAGCATAAGTCGTCAAAACACCGGCTCAAGTCAGTTTCTTGAAAAGATGCTAATCAAACTTATAACCAACGCAATGCTTTGAATAGTTTAAAAAAAGGAAATATAACGTTACGTTACCCTTAGTAGGAAGTGGTTTCAGAGGCATGGTAGATGAATGTGATCAACCATTACTGCAAAAACTTAATTCGTGTTAGCGATCTCCCCAGTGTTAAAAACAGTTGGCTAACAGTTTTAGCGTGCTAGCGTTAACCCCAGGCTACAAACTCGCGATCCAAAGCTGTTGGTGTAAAAGCGAGTTTAATCAAGTTGTATTTACCTAGTGACGAGTTGTCATTACGTTCTCTCCCCCGCTCCTACAGGACGACAGCTGATGTTTTATGTCGTTTTCGTCTCTTTTTTTATAAAATCACCAGTCCATCTCCTGGAGTGGCGAGGCAGCCGGCACTTCCTGATGATGCCACCGCAACGTGGATAACTATCCAAACTGTGCGTCGGCCAAGTCGCCGTTTATTAAAGGCTCAACTTGCTGCAGTCAGTTTCTATCCACATGACATTCAAGAGGCTGATACTGTTCCGCACATGTCATTTGTTATTTCTGCTGCGTTCGTCCTTAGTTGGTGATGAAATTGTGCTGCGAAAAGGACTTTGGTTCGATGCGAGTGAATAACGCATCTTTTGTTGGCATATATTAGAATCAACTAGGGATCACACAAAGCCCTGCGGTCATGAAAACATGCACTTTTTTGTGAGACAATAAAATTTGGGCAAAAGCGACGACACCAGGCACAAAATCAATATTTATTAGATAGTTAGTTCCTTGATCATCATTTTCAGCAAAAGCAACTATGTAAAACAGTCATTGCTGGCTGCTAAATGTGAACGGGAAGTCTCTTTACACTCATACTATTTATTAAAATATATTTGAATATTGACAGCATTCTAAGTGTAACGTAAAAGCTCACCATGTGTGCATAATATTTCTACATGTCAAAAGTAACAACAGTTTGGATTCACCAAGTGAGACATCTGCACTGTAAAGGCTACAAAAGGCTACATTCATTATATGCTTGTGGCAAACAAGCTCCCACCCGTCCCCATACTTCCTGCATGTTCACTGTACATTAATGGCAGGAAGGATTGTCATGCTAAATGATAAAGCAATATATTGACAATATCCCATGTAACCTAATAACTCATTAGCAGATAATACACTTAGTGAAAGTTTATTCTGTGACAGCACTACTAGAAATTCTTAAAAATTAAATAATTGCAATCAAATTAGAACATTTCAACATAACTAAGCAATGATAACTAAAAGTTACCATCCCTTCAATGATGGGTTGAAATATTAAAGGTGGTTGAAGACGTATTCGGACAGTAGTAGAGGCAAATAACAGAGGTATGTCCATGGCCAGATGTTGACAAAACTGAAGAGGGTGCTAATTTTATTCAGTGGCCACTCAAAATCAGCAGCGTATCTCAATTTTGCTCTGGTGTTCTTTCGGTTATGTGATGACTCAAAGAGTCTTCTTAATTTTTCCCCATCATCTTCAAGAGGAGCTGTAGAGGAGAGCACCAAAACACAATTAAGTTTTCTTGAAGGTTGCGGGAAATCGTGTTATAAGTCATGTCAATTTTATTTATATGGTCCATTATAACAAAGGGTTAATGAAAGAAATTATAAATCCACAGTGTACGTTTCTGTGATAAACTTTTGGTGGTCAAGACAACCAGCTGACGTTAAAGGGAAGACCACTGAATTCTAGCTTTGCCTGTCCCATGGCATAGGAACAACTCTGCTTTGGTAAATATGCATTAGTTAATTCATTGGTTGAAAGAAGAGTTTATCTCAACCCCATGTGTTTGTAGCCCACAATGTACAACTCCAGGGAGAATTAATTCGACATGGTGGGGAAAACTTGACAAATAACACTAGCAGTGTCCTTTGCAATCACCTGGGAATCAAAAGCAAATTCTCTGATTTCGAATTAACAAACACAAGTTTGAATTTTTAGAAAAAGCTTTAGTTATTTGCATTTGTTCATTCATACAACTAAATTTATTCTCTGCATTAAGCCCATCCTATTGTTTAGGAGCAGCGAGCAGCTGCAGTGTTCAGATTGGGGGTTCAGTGTCTTGTTCAAGAGCACTTCAACATGCTTTTTGTCAGGGCCAGAGACAAACCACCAATCTTCCGATTACTTGATGACCAACATGTTACCCTTTGAGCTATACCACTCCATTTTTAAAGTGTGTGTGATATTCTCTTTAAAACTGAAAGTATTGTGTGCATGTGTGTCCACCTGTGTGAGATGATAGTCGCCATCCACCAGTTGTTCAATTATATTGAAGTGGTCTGTGTTCGGTACATCCTCCAGTGTCACATTAACTCCCGACTTCTTCAAAGCCTTCAAGGAAAGAGAAAAAAAAATATATATATATATATAAACTAGAAAAATATATATTCTATGAGCTGGATTATAATCTTATTGGACATAATGTATTATTAGCTAAACTTTAATTAGAATCAGTTTATTGACCATGTCGGTTTTCACTACATGAATTTGACTTCGGTTTCAATGCTCTCACATGTACTTCACATAGAATGACAACAAAACAACACAAGAATCTTCCGATATGTACACAAAGATTGACTATGTACATGTGAAATAAGAGGTAAACAAGCCAAGAAGTGCAGATAATTTATCAGAGATGATGATGTTAGCAGGATACTTGCAGACATCCCTGATGTAGATGGATATGACAGAGCATACTGGTATATGCCCGATATACAGTACAGTATATGTTTGAAACCTTACACATACACACACACACGGGACAAGTTTGTATGTGTG
>OMLC01000180.1:9797-25250 GCA_900302585.1 Regalecus glesne
CATATGTGAGAGTAAGAGCAAACACTGGCCAGTAGATCAAAAGCTTTGCCTCCTGGCTCAGCACTCTCTTTGTAATGATAGTTTCATAAAGTGAGGACAATACCACACCAGCGGCTCCAATATCTGGTCCAACTCATGCTCCATCTTCCCCTGACTTGAATATAAAACCCTAAGATATTCAAACTTCCTCATTTGAGGTAACAACTCATCCCCTATTTGAATTAGGAAATCTATCATGGTCGAGAATGACATCCTTCCTCATCAACAATGTGTTATTTGATTACTGTATAGTTCAACACTTGATATTTGGCACATTTCATATTTGAAGGCTAATTTAGTGGGGACAGGTATGGATGTCCATTAATCCACCATCAACCAATTATCCGGTGTTGGGTCGTGGAGGGAGCAAATTTCATCCGGGAACTCCAAGCTTTCCTTTCTCTTGCAACATCAACTAGCTCTGACTAGGGGATCTCAAGGCGTTCCTAGGCCAGTGTGGATATACTATCCCTCCACCCGGTCCTTAGTCTACCCTGTGGCCTTCTACCACCTCAACTGGCTCCTTTCTATTTGGAGGAGTAGCAGCTCTACTCTGAGTCCATCATGTATGTTTGAACTTCTCACCCTGTCTCAAAGGGAGACACTAGAAACCGTGCTAAGAAAACACATTTCAGCTGCTTGTATCCGTGATCTTATTCTTTCTGTCATGCCCCAGCTTTCATGGCCATAGGGGAGAGTAGGAACAAACATATATTGAAAGCTTTGCCTCTTGGCTCAGCTCTCTTTTGGTAATGATGGTTTGGTAAAGTGAGTGCAGTGATGCTCCAGCAGTTCCAATATTTTGGTCCAACTCATGCTCCATCTTCCCCTCACTTGAGAACAAGACCCCAAGATACTTGAGTAATCTCACTTGGGATAAAGACTCATTCCCTACTTGGATCGAATGACCCTCTAGTTTCCTGCTTAGAACCATGGTCTCAGATTTAGAGGTACTAATCCTCATTACAGCTGCTTTGCAGTCCTCTGCAAACCATCAAGTGTTGGCGGTCAGAGACCGATGATGTCATCAGAACCACATCATCAGCAAAAAGCAGTGATGTAATAATGATTTCCCCGAACTACAACCACTCTCTTCCACAACTATGCCTGGAGATCCTGTCCATGAAGATCCCAAACAGGGCAAGGAAAACGCCTGGTGGAGGCGTCATCTCTCATTTTTGGAGTCATGTAAACTGAACATTAGCAGATACACTTACATCCATCCATCCATTGTCAATCGCTTATCCGAAATCGGGTCGCGGGGGAACTGGAGCCCATCTCCGTTCTCATTGGGCGAGAGGCAGGGTACACCCTGTATAGGTCGCCAATCTATCACAGGGCAGAGCAGTTAGGGGAACAGTGCCTTGCTCAAGGACACCACAAAACACTTTTCACTTCAAAACAAGAACATAGACTATTTTTTTCACCTGTATAAACACACTGAGAAACGGGGGAACTTTAATGGAAAAAAAACCATAAGGGTGAATGAGAGAGCTCTCAAAGCTGGCAACTAACTTGCTGAACTCATAGCTAAATCAACAAAGCCATATACATTAATACTACATGGATGCAAAGCCTTTGAAAATGAGACACTTAGCCCTGATGTGGTTAAAGAAATAACTAAAGACCCTCTTTCAAATGACACAATTGACAGCAAAGTCAAAGAGAGACACCCAGATATTATTGTCATACACCGTTGTTTGCACCGTGAGGTACTGGTTTCCAAGACATTACCGGCAAACCTACCTCTCGTGTTGGATGATGTTGTGCACATGATAAACTTGGTAAAGACAAGACCTGTGAACGTCGCATATTTGCATCTTTATGTGAGGAAATGGGAGCGTGATATAAAGCCTTATTATACAGAGGTCCAATGGTTGTTGCGCAGCAACGTGTGGGCCTGTTTGTAGGAGCTGCAGGAGGAACTAAAAGCGTTTTTGGCTAATGAGAGGTGCAATGACAAAAAGTTGTTGTGATGAGTGATGAGTGGTGTGCAAGGCTGGCATAAATGGCGTATACATTTCAGCATTTGAATTAACTGAACACACAAATCCTACGCCAACATGAAAATCTGCTCACAAGCATCGATAAAATAAATGGATTCTTTTCAAAGGTGCACCTCTTGCAACAACACGTGGAAAGTGCCAACCTTGACATGTTCCCACTCACCCAGAATTGACAAGATGTCAAAACTGCTGCACTGCGTGAGATAATAGGTAAACATTTGAAAACTTTTGAGGAGAAGCCGTCATTTTATTTTCCATCAGCCTCCACTGATACCCTTGACTCGGTTAGGGACCAATAAAGCTCAGCAGTAGTCTTTGTAAAGGATGTGACTTCGCTGGAGCCGGAGGAACTAACTGAACTCATGCAACATAATGGTTTAAGCTAAGCTTTGATGGTCTGCCTTTGGAAAATTTTGGGTTGACTGATGCAGGGAATTCTCCATTCTGGCAAACATAACTATTTCAACATTGCTCCCATTTTCCACACTATATCTATGCGCTGAGCATTTTAAACAAGACCTCTATAAAAACTAATACAGAGATAATGAGAGCCTTTGAGGAGGAGCTTCATGCATGTCTTTATTCAATTCCTACCAGTATATCAGCTTTGTGTTAATAATACTAATGATAATTAATCTATTCATTCATCTAAATAGGCCCAGATTCCCACTGATTGAGTATAATAAACCGAGACTATGTTGTCATTACATATACTCTATTAGGGAACTTGGTGTCATTTAGTAACACTTTTTGTTGGTGGTGTGCCGTGAGATATTTTTTTACGTAAACAATGTGCCATGACGAGATGGATGGGACAACTATTGAAAACATTGTCTTGATGTAAGCTCAATAACCCAGGTATCGAAATCACAATAAAGAGGTGACTAAGTTCAACTGGATCAGAAGTTTATTCAGAAACGATTCGTCACTCACCAGGTGACTTCTTCAGTCTGAGCTCAAAGCAAACTTCCCCCTCCTTATAAACAGTACCTTGATACCACACAACAATAGGCTGGTTTCATATGCAAGTTGGGTGATCAACTGCACATTCAGTGGTAATGAGCACCATTCACAAAGGGTTGGAGAATATTTGTAATCACGCCATTGTAAGACGCCGACAGATGTACCCTCAGGCCACCAACCCTATTCAACGAAGATCATTCCCTCTTGTTATAGATAGCCTTTTTAGCCAAACCAGCAATCCCCCCTATCAAGGATGTGAACATTATCATCCTTGAAAGAGTGGCCACCAGCCTCTAGATGGGTGTAGACCGCAGTCCTGGCCTGACGTGTTGGCGTTCGGATATGTCATGTCGACGCCAAAATCATAAAAAGATAGGCAACGAGAAACAGAGATTGCTTTCCCATGAAACCAGCCCTTATGTTAGCTGCGAAGCTGACGTTACCGCTGATGCTAGCCAGGCGAGCGCCCATACGCCTAGCTTGGCGGACGATGTGGGGGAATCGGTTAACCTGGCTTTAATACTGAAGGAACTGAGGGACTTTAGACAAGACATCAATCGGCAGCTGCGGAATATGAAAGAAGAGATCCCTACAATGCGAACAAGGCTTGGTAAGGTGGAAAATAGAGTCGGCGAAAATGAGGAGAAAATCCAGAGCGTAGACGGGATAACGGCAGAAATGTTGTCGGTGCAAGAGAGGCTCCAATCGAAGCTTACTTAATTGGAGGCATACTCAAGAAGGGAGGCCCTGGGAATATACGGAATCCCTGAAGGCTCGGAAATAGACTCTCCATCTATGGTTGGTTTATCAGAGAAGTAGATCAGAGCAAACCTCTGCATTCCCCCGGCTTTAGAGCTACAAATACAGTGAGCGCACCAAGCCCTGTCAGTCGAGCCATCGGAGGGACATCAATTTGAACCTAGAGACAAGCCCCAGAAGCTATTAGCCTGACACCTGAGAGGTCTGCAGGCTAGCAGAGCTATAAAGAAAATCAAATCAAAATCTAGGGATATAATCACTATTACCAATATGAACAAGCGCTTCAGTGAATATCCGCAACACCTAAATACATCCAAAGTCAAAGGCAACACCTCTGCATAGCTGGAGAATCTGCACCTCCCTAAATTAAGTGACACAGTGTGTGAAGTGCTTATTGCTGACATCAGTGCTGAAGAAGTTCTAGATGCTATAAAATACTTTCCCAATGGTAAAAGTGCTGGCCCAGATGGTTTTGGTATAGAGTTGTATGATAAATTCCCTGAGCAGTTGACTCCACTTTTGCTCAGGATGTTATCCACTCATTTGATACTCAAACATTTCCTAGCCTCTTATATGAAGCTAACATCTCACTTATTCCAAAGGAAGGGCAAGATGAGACTGAATATTAATCTTAACATCCAATTGCATTGCTGAACACTGATATGAAAATTTTCACAAAATTGATGGCAAATATGTTAAACAAAGACATTGCCTTGATTATTCACGCCAACTAAACTGGTTTTCCATTCCTGTTAGGGTTTCCTTTTTCAATGTTTAAAGACTGATTAACATAATGTACTAAAACTACAGGAAAGATCAGAAGGTGGCAGTCCTCTGCTTAGATGCGGGGAAAGCATTTGATCAGCTAGATAGGGTAAATGTGTTGAGGGTATTGGAGGAATTTGGATTTGGTAGCCATGGGTCTCATGAATTCAAGTTTTATACGCTTATCCTTCCTCTTCCATTCTAACTAATCAAGATGGTTCAACACCATTTCCATTACATAGTTGGATGCGCAAAAGCTGTCCCCTTAGTCCACTCCTATTTGCAATATGCTATTGAACCCGTTGCTATTAGTATTAGGCAATGCGGCTATCTCAAACCAATTTGTCTAGGAGAGGTTGACCACCATCTATCTTTATATGCAGATGACATGGCAAAATTTATGTCACAGCCTGAGCTATCTATTCCCATTCTGTTAGATCTCATAAAGATGTTTTGGGAAGTTTCTGTGTACACAATTAACTGGCAAAAAAGTGAATTTTTGCCTCTTGGGGATAACAATAAAGCAGAATTCCTGCATAAACACCCTTTTAAGGTTACAGATAAGCTGAAGTACCTTGGAGTTACTCTTTCAAAAATATCCTAAATTAATTTTTAAATTCAAAATCCACCAAAACGTGGACAAACTAAAAGAAGATATTGGCATGTGGCACACCCTCCCGCTTTCTATGGTGAGTCATAAATGCTATCAAGATGGTTTCACCGCCAAGATACCTATACCTCTTTCAAGACCTTCCTATTTTCCTAACAGTCGTTCTTTAAGTTACTGGACTCAATAATCATGTCTTTTATCTGGAGTTTTATCTGGGGATCTCACCTAACTCTATGAGGTGAGATCTTGTATAGAGCCTTAGACCGAGGGAGATTGATGGTCAATTGGTGTGTCTTCCATTTTCTAATTATTGCACATGCTTCTCACCAAGCTGCTTGCCAAGGGTCTTGTAGCCCATTCCAGTCTTGTGTAGGGCTAAAATTTTGTTCCTGATGTCCTTAGACAATTCTTTGGTCTTACCCAGTGTGGAGGGGTTAGAATCTAATGAATTCATTGATTATGTGGACAGGTGTCCTTTATACAGGTAAAAGTAGTTAATTAGGAATAATAATTAAGTAAGATGACTACTCTGTGTACCTCCTGGGTGCATAACTGGTATGTGGGAGCCAGAATTCTTGCTGGTTTGTAGGGGGTTATATACTATTTTTCCTCAATAAAACAGAAATAAAAGTTTAAAATTCGGACACTGTGATTTTCTGATTCTTTAAAATATATTCTGACTCTCATTGTTAAGATGAACCTACTATGACAAGTATAGACAATTAATTTCTTTGTAATGGGACAAACTCACAAAATCAGCAGGGGTTGAAATACTTAATTTCCCTACTATACAGGCTAGCGACCACTCGTTCAAAGATAAGGATGTTCGCATCCTTGATAGGGAGAAACGCTGGTTTAAAAGGGGTGTTAAAGGGGCCATTTTGTTAAGAGGGAATGATCACCCTCGAACATGAGTGGGGACCTTAGAGTATATACGACATCTTCTTACAACGATGTGTTTGCAAATATTCCCCAATCCTATGTGAATAGTACTCATACCACTGAATGAGCAGTAAATTACCAACTTGCATATGAATCCAGCCTTTTGTTGTGTGTTATCACTGTATTTTTTACAAGGGTGGGATTGCTTGCAGTCTGCTCAGATGGAAGATGTTACCTGTTTGAGTGATGAATAGTTTCTGAATAAACTTCTGATCCAGTTGAACCGATTCACCTTTTTTGTGAAGCACGAGTCTTATGTTTGTGTTCTTTAGGGCAGGCGTTGGCAACCTGAGGCTCTGAAGCTGCATGCAGCTCTCAGCCTTTGCTGCGGCGGTCCGAGGCTTTGATAAATATATAATATGTTAATAAATAATTGTTATTTTTATTTTATTTCATTTTTTCCAATGTAAAATGTGCACTACTTATCTTGGTGCTTTGAGTAATATTGTGTCACTGAAATTAAATAGTATCTGAGTCATGTTGGCTCAGCAGGTAGAGCGAATACCTTTGAGTCAGGCGTTTGTAGGTTTGTATCTTGCTGCATAACTCAGTTGTGATTTTATGTCCAGGTGTGATGGCTGGTTGCTGTAAGTGGCTGAGGGAAACATAGAAGATGACAGCACACTGAAACGGACTTAAATCTTATTTAAATACAAACTGCCTCATGTCCTATATGTGTTTTATCTTTTTTCGATATTAGGTTGTGGCCATATGTTATATTTATTTCATCCATCCATCCATCCATTGTCAACCGCTTATCCGAAATCGGGTCCCGGGGGAACTGGAGCCTATCTCCGTTCTCATTGGGCGAGAGGCGGGGTACACCCTGTATAGGTCGCCAGTCTATCACAGGGCAGAGCAGTTAGGGGAACAGTGTCTTGCTCAAGGACACCTCGACACGCTTCTCTGCAGGACCGGGGATCGAACCTGCAACGTTCCGATCGCCAGGCGACCGCTCTACCCACGGAGCCATGCCGCCCCTTTATTTATTTCATAGTACTTTTAATTTAATATGATTTCCGCAAAGATAGGTAGGACTGAAATAGAGCCGCATGGTTCTGTTTAATTCACTTTTTCAGCAATATGTTATATTTATTTCAAAGTTATTTTATATATTTTTCATAGATATTAGGAATACTCAAAGCCTGCATAGTTCTGTGTTTAATTTAATTGACCTCATTGTAGGCTCATACATGCCAGTGTATTTTTTCTCCTCTTCATAAGAGCTTGATATTGTGATATAATTTTATCCTCCTGAGATAATAAAGACATTTCTCAAAGAAATCAAAGGGAAAAGAGGGGTTGAACTTCGAAACTTTTTCCCTGATTTAGAAAGGTTTCTCTCGTCTGTTGTACAACCAAGGAAAGAGGGGGCTTTTGAAGATCAGGAAGCTTTATCTGCTCAAGAAACTCTTGTCTAAATCTGATTTGGATTGAAATCCCGAAATTATCTTCTTTTTTCACAAACGGCTTGTTCAATATGGGAGACTGACAAGAGTTTTTTTTTAAATTATCTCTCTCTCTCTCTCTCTCTCTCTCTCTTTCTCTATGTCTCTCCGCGTCTTTCTTTTTCCTTCTGTCCATTTTTTGTCTTGAAATGACAAAAAACTGAACTTGTTATAACTTGATGCAACTACAGGTTTTTCAAAAGTCAGTCCCCCCCTCTCTCTCTGTATGTCTCACTTTCTGCACGTCTTTATCCTTCTGTCCATTTTTATCTTGTAATAATGAAATGCTCAACTTGTTATAATGTGATGTTACTAACATTTTTTCAAAAGTCAAAGTCCCCCACTCCCCTCTCTTCCTCTCAACCCCCTCTCACTCACTCACTCTCTCTCACCCTCTTTTAGAGGCTTCCATTCTCTCTTATGATGGCAGCATGTACATGAAGGTGGTGATGCCCACAGTCATGCACACTGAGGCTGAGGACGTTTCACTGCGCTTCAAGTCCCAGCGAGCCTATGGCCTGCTGGTAGCCACAACCTCACAGGACTCGGCTGACACACTTCGACTGGAACTAGATGGTGGTCGTGTCAAACTAACAGTAAATTTAGGTATCGTATACCCCTCCCCACTTACTTCAACCCCCTCTGCCACCATGATATGCTTTTATCATCAAGCAGTGGTAGTTTCAATCCCTCTTTTTATATACATTGTGTTAATTCACATCATCGGTTAAATGCCATTTTCATCACAGATAATGAGAGCTATATGTAGAGTAAAAATTGTTTCTCTTATTTGCATGATTAATGATAGGTTGCGTACAAAAATAATCATTTACTGCTTATAGAATGACAATATTGGTAGAGGTATATAGGCTACATCATTGTAATTATTTTTGTCATATGTAACCATGGTTGGTACATCTTTTGAGCAGAGATTCTGTAGTCATTCATAACCATGTTTTAAGAGCTTTTGACAGTCACAGCACATTAGATATAACATGGTAAATTTTTGAGTACATGCTGATTTTTAAACAATCAACTATGTTTGAACATTTTCAAAGACACTAACCGTGCTGAGACTTTCTTAAGGGTGACATCCATTAAGTATTCTAACTGATCTCTAATCCATCATTCAATTCAAAACTGTTTTCCTCTTTCCCCCACCAATGTTTTTCTTTCTTGAGTGAAACCATCCTACAATTACTGTCTTTTTATGGGTATTTTCTTCTTTACTGAAAATATTGTCCTTTATAAGATTCTATGCCTGCCTGCCACTGCATTTTATTTGCTCTCAATATCATTTCCCATCATGCTTTGTCAAAAGATGGTATTCACCCCTTCAAAGGCCTTAAGCCTGCGGCCCGTCAGGCGAACAGCCCGAGAACAGAGCCCAGTAAAACCTGCAGCTGGCTGCATCTCTGAGAATACTTAACTCTTATTTTTACAAACACTTCTAAGGTGATGAAAAGGAAAGACATGATTGAAGGAGATTAGTTCATAATCTAGCATTCCATTAATCACTTGTGTCTTGAATTTGAGTAAAATCATAAAACCGGGAATTTCAGCCAAGTTTGCTTAAGGAGTAATATTTAGTTAAGCAATGTTAATTCTGCTACTTTATAAATTTGAAAATTATTTCAACATGCATTATATCAACTTGCATTAGATTATTTGTGTTTCTATAAAAAAATCTTATGGCCATAATCTTAGATCTTTAGAGATTCCTCACTATTAAACAGTAGAATTAGGCCTGTTCACTAAGTTTGGATGCTAGGGGTCATATGCCTCCGCATGGTGCTGGTGCTGATTGGATCGCGGCTGTTCGCTCCCACTTTTCTGTTGCGGTTGACGACACATGAAAACACCAGCCACATGGTGACCAACCACTGTCCCTTGTAGGCACCTAAAGCAACTATAATAGTCTCAATTCAGTCGTTTGTTTTCTATTAAGCTGTTGTTAACTGCCAAAAAATGTTCTAATTTCTTTTTTGGCTTAAATAGAAGGTAATATGATACCTTATTTCTCTGCTTTTCAAAGATACATGGCTCTAAGATGGATGGCTACCACCACCTTCTTGCTAAATGTCAGAGATATGTTATTAACAACATATTTAGTCAATAAGCTGGTGTGAAAATTTTGGAGCCAGTGACTTTGACTCTATTTCAGGCGTGACAGCTCATATCAAGAAGTCAGTGTTGGAGAGCTTATGTGGTTGGTACACTATAAGTGGCCATTTTACTGTAAATGAACAACTGAGTGAAAGGATGACTTTGAAATACTAACTTGAAATTTTCAGATAGCAAATACATATTAACATTAGGTGGTTTTTACTGCACATTCTTACAATTTATTACAGTTGTTTTCATCAAGCAGTGCATTGATATCAATGGCTGCATTTCAAGTAACATATGTGCTATTTAGAATCTAACTATATTTTCAATAGCTTTCACAAATTGTCTTACAAGAAGGCATTAAAACAATTAAATAAAATGGCCACCTTTCTACATGTGGACGTCCCCGGAAGGGTGGAATTCTTGTTTTTGGATGTCTGCAGCTGTAACCTTGAAGGATGCAATTTCATCTGTCATTTATTCTTCCCCATCTAGACTGTATCAGGATAAACTGTAACTCCAGTAAGTTAACACTCAAGTTTCATTTTGCTCTTTGTTGATAAAATGTTGATTTCTTTTGTTCTTTTGTTATCTTATGTATAAAGAATGTGTTTTTGAAGTGTGTTGCCTGTAACTTTCTCTTCTCCCCTCTGTGTGGAGGATGAGCATTCAGCTGGTCTGACCCACAGATCTAACAGAAATAGAATGGGATGAGTGGTGATCTAATAATCTCTGATTTTCTTTTTAATTTTTCTCAACACATAATAATATCTTCTATTGATGATACTTTGCAATTTTGATCATCCATCCATCCATCCATCCATCCATCCATCCATCCATCCATCCATCCATCCATCCATCAATCCATCATCAACCGCTTATCTGGTAGCTCTGACTAGGGGATCTCAAGGCATTCCCAGGCCAGTGTGGAGATATAACCCCTCCATCGGGTCCTCGGTCTACCCCGTGGCTTCCTCCCAGCTGGACATGCCTGAAAAACTAATTTGGGAGGTGACCAGGTGGCATCCTTATTGGATGCCCGAACCACCTCAACTGGCTCCGTTGTATTTGAGGGAGCAGGGGCTCTACTCCAAGTCCCTCACACATATCTGAACTTCTCCCCCTATCTCTCAGAGAGACACCAGAAATCCTCCTAAGAAAACCCATTTCTGCTGCTTGTATCCGAGATCTTTTTCCGTCTTTCATGACCCAGCTTTCATGGCCATAGTTGAGAGTAGGAAGAAACATTGACTGGTATATCAAAAGCTTTGCCTTCTGGCTCACCTCTCTTTTAGTAACAATGGTTTGGTAACATGTGTGCAATACTGCTCCAGCTGCTCCAATTCTCCAGTCCAACTCATACTCCATATTCCCCTTATTTGAGAACAGGACCCCGAGATACTTGAATTATCTCACTTGGGGTAAGGACTCAGTCCCTAATTGGATTGGACCATCCTCTGGTTTCCAGCTGAGAACCATGTTCTCAAATTTAGAGGTACTGATCCTCATTCCAGCTGCTTTGCACTTGGCTGCAAACCGATCCAGTGAGTGTTGGAGGTCAGAGACCAATGATGTCATCAGAACCACATCATCTGCAAAAAGCAGTGATGTAATAATAATTTCCTTGAACAGCAACCCCTCTCTTCCATGACTAACGCTGGATATCCTGTGTATGAAAATCAAAGAGAGGATAGGTGACAAGGAGCAGTCCTGATGTTAGGCAACTCCTACTGGGAAAGAGTCCAAATTACTATCTAGAACTTGGACACAGGTCTCGCTTTGGGCAAAGGGAGATTGAATGGCCCTGAATAGTGACCCCCTTATCTGATACTCCCATAGCA
The DNA here is from genome assembly GCA_900302585.1 of Regalecus glesne. Classification (NCBI taxonomy): domain Eukaryota; kingdom Metazoa; phylum Chordata; class Actinopteri; order Lampriformes; family Regalecidae; genus Regalecus; species Regalecus glesne. The sequence continues at coordinate 21,280 of OMLC01000180.1, forward strand.
ACTCCAACAAAATCTCCCTGGGGACATTCTCCATATATACATAACACATGTAGTCTGGATGGGCATACTCCCAGGCCCCCTCCGGGATCCTGTGTGCGTAAAGAGCTGGTCGGTTGTTCCACGACCAGGATGGAATCCACATTGTTCCTATTCAATCTGTGGTTAAACTATTCACTGGACCCTCCTTTCCAGCACCTTAGAGGAGACTATCCCCGGGAGGCTAAGTAATGTGATGCCTCTGTAATTAGCACACACCCTCTGGTTCCCCTTTTTGAACACTGGGACCACCACCCCTGTCTATCATTCCCAAGGCACTGTCCCAGAATTCCAGGCAATGTTGAAGAGATGTGTCATCCATGACAGCCCCTCAATACCCAAAACAATCACCATTTCTGGATGGATGTCATCAATCCCTGGGGCTTTGCCACTATGAAGTTTTTTGGGTACTTCAATGACCTCCTCCAGGGAAATTGATGTTGATCCTCCATCATCCTCCAGCTCTGTCTCTATCCTAGAGGGTGGGTTAGTTGGGTTCCGGAGTTCCTCAAAGTGCACCTTCCATCGTTCTATTACCCCCGTAGTTGAGTTCTACAGTGTCCCATCCTTAATATAAACAGCTTGGATGGTTTGCTGTTTTCCCCTCCTGAGGTGCCGGACGGTTTTCCAGAAAAACCGTAATATCAGGACCAACGGATGGTTGGTGCTAATCTAAAGTCCTTCTCCATGGCTTCCCCGAACTCCTCCCAGACTTGCTGCTTTGCCTCTTTCACTGCTGAGGCTGCCGTCCTTCGGGCTTGTTTGTACCTTTCAACTGTCTCTGGAGTGACCTGGAATAACTTATCGCAGAAGACCTCCTTCTTCAGTCTGACAGCTTCCCTAACTGCTGGTGTCCACCAGGATTTATGTGGGTTATTGCTCCTTAAGGCACCTATGACCTTGAAACCACAGCTCATAGTTGAAGCTTCAGTAAAGGAAGCTTTGAACATAGCCCACTCTGGTTTAATGTCCGCAACCTCTACAGGGATAACAGAAAAACTCTCCTGTAGGTGGGAGTTAAAGGTTTCCTGGACAGAGTCCTCCTCCAAGCCTTCCCAGTTCACCCACACTATACGTTTGGGCTTAAAAAAAAAAAAGAAAAAAAGAAAAAGGATTCCCTTATCAGTCCCACAAGGGGAAATTTGTTCTCTGCATTTTTGACCCAACCTATTGTATAGGATCAGTGAGCTGCCAACATATGGCGCTCGGGGAGCAGTTAGGGGTTAAGTGCCTTGCTCAAGGACACCTCGACATGCTGTATGCAGGACCGGGGATCGATCTTGTAACCTTCCGATTGCCAGACGACCGCTATGCCCACTGAGCTATGCCGCCCAACCAGGTGTGTCCTGAGGCTTCCCTCTCCACCTGACCCAACACACCACCAGACGGTGGTCAGTTGACAGCTCCGCTCCTCTCCAAGTGTCCAAAATTAGTGGTATTAAATCACATTATACGATAACAAAATCTATCATTGATCTTTGCTCTACCATGTACATTTATGAGCATCCTTATTTTTGCACATGGTGTTTCTTATGGATAATCCATGACTAGCAAAAAAGTCCAACAATAAAGCACTAGTTTGGTTCAAGTCAGGGAGGCCGTTCTTCCCAATCACACTCCGTCAAGTGTGTCCATCATTACCCATATGTGTATTGAAATCTCCCAGTAAAACAATGGAGTCCCCTACAGGAGCTCCATGCAGGACTCCATATAGAATTCCTAAAAGGTCAAATACGCTGAAGTACTGTTTGTTGCATAGGCACAGACAACAGTTAGAGTTTTTTCCCCCCATGAGCTTAAGGTGTAGGGACATGACTCTCTCATCCACATGGTTAACTCCAATATACTAGCCCTCAGCCGGGGACCCATGAGTATCCCCACACTTGCCCAGGGTCTCTCACCTTGGGCAACTCCAGAGAAGAATAAAGTCCAACCCTCATCTAGGACTTTGGTTTCAAATCCGATGCTGTGCGTAGAGGTGAGCCCTACCATATCCAGCCAGTATCGTTCCACCTCCCAGACATGCTCTTGCTCCTTATTCCCCTAAGGAGGTGACATTACACGTCCCTAATGCTAGCTTCTCTTGTAAGATTTTGGTCTGCTGAGACCCTTTGGCCTCACTGCTACCTGTCCGGCAGTGCACCTGACCCCACTGGTTCGTCCTGTAGATGGTGGGTCCACAGGGTGGAGAAATGTATATATTGTTTCTTCGGGCTGAGCAGGTTCTTTGGGAAGCGCGGCCACCGGGTGCTCGCTGACGGACCCTCCTACTAGGCTTGGGTCCAGATGAGGGTCCTGGGCTTCCTCTAGGCAGGGTATCATCACTTCTTTCTGGATCTTTCACGGATCTTCTTTAAACATCCTTAGTCATTTCCAACACCTGAGAACAATTTACCATGGGAGAACCTACCAGGAGCACTAGGCTCCAGACAACACAGCTCTCAGGTTCATAGAGACACTCAAACCTCTACATCACGTTAAGGTGATGGTTACTCGGAGAGATGGTATAAATGATTAGTGAGACTTTTACAATATGTACATTACATGGATAATATTAGTATATGGCATATGTGTACTCTGATTCTCTACATCCCGTGCTCAGTATTTGAAATAAAGATACTTTAATACTACTGAATATTACACACTGTTAATTATATACATTTTGAAATGAAGACACTACCGTACTTCACATCTAATCTTTATAGATTTAAGATTAATAAATCACCACTCATAATTTATTACAGAAATAAGGTTTTAGAGGCACCCCCATACGAATAACTTCAGTGTAGCTTGATTGTTTATCATGAGTTAATATAACAAAGTACCTAAACTAGCCAGCACCCTTTCATTCAGTAACACCATTAAAAGTATTAAAATTATATTCAACCAAAGGCAAATATATTTCAAAATACAGAATGCATAATATCTGGTACTGTAATATCATATTCTAACATTCAGTTAACACAATATTATTGGGGAGGGGGACATTTCATTATCACTGTTTTAATCCACTAAATTGTTATGTTTACAGAACTAATTCTGGTTTTTAGTGTAGGAAAATAAAGCCCTGAGACTGATTGGCCTCAACAGGGAATAAAGTAAAAATGTTTGTTTTTTTTCTCATAAATAGGCCTTTAGATCTTTAGCTTTGGAAACTTTGACATGATGCGAATTACATATAATTTACACTGTGGTGAAATGAACCACAAACTATGAAATGCAATATGGAAAGGAATTTGGTCACTTCAGTAATTCTGTGGCTTCTTATTGTTGATTGATGTAGATCATTTGAGGTAATTAGGTAATACCCAAATTCTACAATTTAAGGACCTGTTGACTGTTATATTATCCATGGAAAGGTGAAATGAGAATATTTTAGAATACTAACTATATATTTTCAATTGGCTTTCAACTTGTCCTGTTAATTTGTTTTTCAGTATAGATAAAATTGGCAAATAACAAAACAACATTTTTACTCTACTGTTTACTGTTTAAACCGATTCTAATGAGTAAGACTTGTCTTCCCGGACATTGCAGGTAATTTATACAGGACTGCCCCCTCCGCCCAAAGTAATTAAATATATAACAAGAACATAGGTTTGTAATTATGTAAATAATATAATAGTTGCAATGATAGATATTCATTAATGACCCACTTATTTCCACTACTATCCCTGTACACTCTTTGCCTTCAATATGTAGTATCTTCAATATCACTCTTCAATATCATGTGTGTTACTGTATGCACTCAAACCTTTCAGAACCTTTTTTCATTGTACACCCATGAAGGTTTTGGTTAAACCATTGCATTGTTTAAACTACTAATGTCATGAAGGAAAGTATGTGCTCAGAACAACATTGTTGCATTACAATTTTTGGCCTGGAAAAAAAACATTGGACTGGGGAATGAAAGGAATGAAACAAGCTAACAGTAT
>OMLC01000182.1:3665-26795 GCA_900302585.1 Regalecus glesne
GTTCAAAAGCCCCAGTAAGTAAACATCAACAAAGACCTATTCATACAAACCTGGTATAGTCACATGTAGTAATAATAATAGATTCCCTTATCAGTCCCACAAGGGTAATTTTGGATTTCACTGCATTTTAACCCATCCTATTGTATAAGAGTAGTGAGCTGTCAATATATGGTGCTCGGGGAACAGTTAGGGGTGTGTTGCTCAAGGACCCCTCGACACACTTTCTGCAGGACCAGAGATTGAACCTACAATCTTCCGATTTGCCAGATGACCGCTCTACCCACTGAGTTATGCTTACCCCTCTTTGGAGTAACATGTAATTTTCTTAAATATTTATCAAGCTCAATTTTTTTTAAACAAATTTGGATCAAATGTATTTTAAGTAGGGCGGATTCTGATTTTGGAGGATACAGTGTAACCCATAGAAACTGTTGAATAATGCTAAATGTTTTAATGTCCCTCAGCATGTTAGGGTCTTACCACTTCGTCTCCGATGTCCCCGTTGATCCTGAGGGAGCCGCCATGCTGCTGATTCTCCAGACGGCTCCACAGCTCCCTCACCTGCTTCTTCAGCGTCTCCACCTCCATCTGGTGGCCTGCCTCAATCTGCCTCAGCCTCTGCTGGACAATATCACTGTGCAGTGTCAGCCCATCATCGTCCAGGTGGCAGCGGGATGGCTGCTCAGGGCTGGTGGCTGACCGCCCGAGTAAGGTATGGTAGCAGCGATGCTGGGTCCCCCGGGGGTGGAGGCTAAAGGAGTTGCAGCTAGCCATAGATACCTGCCGACTCAGTGAGGTCCGCTCTCCATTCACTTTGGCCAAGGGAGGTCCACTGCAAGGCTCAATATCATGGCTCTCTCCGTTGCACAGTAGTACCTCCTTGCTGGACTCAGCACTCACAAACTGAAAGGCACTAAGAGAGGGTTGCTTGCCACACTCATTTAAAGTCCTGCTGGTCCCATCATCTGCCTCAATCTCAAGCTCTATCCCTTTCCCATGGCTTAGTGATTGGCTCCTGACTTCATTACAGGGCTGATGGCCTGGGCATACAGGCTGAGCTGCTGGGAGTTCTAGCCTGGTGCAGGCCTCTTCTGTTAGAGTCTCAGTAGAGCTCTCCATGAGGGAGGCCTTCTTATCCATCTGCTCTGCTAACTCTGAGTGGTACCTGCTAGACTCAGATTCTAGGTAGAGTGTTTCATCAACCTCTGGTTCTGGTGGTGCCATGTCCCAAAAACCATTACTTATTGTTCTATGGGCTGTAGGCTGAACAGCTGTCTGATTTGGCTCTTCTGGGCCAGATGAGTTCTCTAAAGCCTGCTTGACCAGCTCCCCTGACATTTGAGCCTCCTCAGCTGTCTGCGTATTGAGGTCAGCTGCCATTTCTGTAGGCAGAACATTAGGCAAGGAGGGACAGGTCAGAGGGCCACTATCTTCCTCAGTCTCGACTAGACCATTCTCTGGATGATGACCATTAGAAAATTCTTCTCTTTGCATGGCAGCTCCATTGACAGTGGCATAGGGATTTGCCTCTATGTCGTTTCCTTTCTTCAGTTCTGCCTCACCACTACTTATAATCAGTGTGGCAGCAGCGTTAACATCCCGCTGGACATCAGCAGCCTCCTCCTTGGTGGCCTCCTGGAGAATATTCTCCATCTGACCCTCAGCCACACCCACTGCAACAGATAGCTTCACCACCTCAGCAGTTCCCCCTTCTGCTGCCGAGCTCATGTTGGTCCCCTGTTCCAGCCCAACGTGCTTGCCCTGTGGCTGAGAGCAGTCCTCCATTTCAGAATCAACTGCGTCTAGGTAAGGCCTACCATCAAGCTGAGCATCGGACCACCCCTCCTGGTCCTGACTTCCCCCTTCCTCAGGCCCAACTGCCATGTTAAGCTCTAGAGAGCGCCGGTGGTCCTGCCACTTCTCATTCAGACTTGGGTCACTGGAGCGCCGGTTAGGAGCCAGTGAGCTTCCCAGCTCACAAGCACTGGGCAAATTGTCGAAGGAACGGGTCTTCGGACGTCTATTGGGGGAAGGAGGGGAAAAAAACGGAAATAAATTGAGCTAACTGGTACAAAACAACAGCACAGTGCCTTTGCGTGTCTATGATTTAAACAATAGCAGTGCACATAAATAGTTATAGTCATTACTACATGGTCTCAATGAATAGATTAATAGTTATTTGATAATTATTTATAAAACACAATAATACATAAAAAGAAAATAATGAGTAGATATTACTTAAAGCGACAGTAGACAACTTTTTTGCCCTAATTCATCAGTATGAAGTAGATGTTGGTTGCAAAGTGTAATGGCTATAGAATAATGGTGCCATAGTAATTTAGATTGGTTCCCTATAAGCCTCACTTTCACTATACAACTCTTTCTGCCACTGGGTACGATTTCACAGGAACAGGAAGTCTTGATTTATGGCACATAGGAAGTGTGTCAAAAGTTGCAAAACTAAAATAGGGAGAGGATAGCACTTTTGTTTTTCCCAGTAACTATCAGTAACCATCCCTGAAATGTCTGAAATGTTAGTGGAAATAACAGTTGGTGAAACAACCAAAGTGACAGTAGACATTTTACCTGGCAAGAGAATAAGAACGGCACTGAGAGAAGAGGCAAAGAAGGCAAAGAGCAAGAGCGACAGAAACAGAGTGAACCTCAGAGGGGCATTCACTAGATGGAGCGAGCTCTGGTGTTGTATTGAACGAACTCCATTTCCCTATCGAGGTCTGTTTCTAGCCAGATGAAAGCATTTGCATGGAAACAGGTTAGCTACTAGTTATGATTAGGTTAAGGTGAGCATTAGGTTAAGATTTGGGTTGGTTTGAAGATAGTGTCCTGGTGTTGCGGTGAACTCTAGCTAGGGGGGAAACCGATTTCAACGGGTAAAACAAGAGTTTAATACAACACCTGGGACTGGATGAGGTTCCAAACCAACATTCAGTTGGCATTCTTTCAACTGGATCAGTAACACAACCTGCCTACTCATTAATAGTAAAGTGGCCTATTTCTCCATGTTACGATTATCCCCGACTAGTCACCTGTTTTAGGGGTGGACATGGACATAGATAGAGCATGAGAGACGAAGGCCAGATGCTCTTCCTGATGCTTCGCGATTTGGTTCGTCAATTCCTGAAGTCCCTTCTCTACCACAGAACTACCGCAGCCCCTGCCTACTTATTAATACGACCACATGTTTAACCCTGCCTTTATCATAGCTCTGAGATTGGGGTTTCTAGTTCAAATTGGGATTCTTGCGGTTATTTCTTGCTTTCGACAGTAGCCAGGCAACTATAAAAAGGAAATCAATCTGGTTGTCTCTGTGACAGCGGTGCAAACAATAAAAATACTTAGAAATAGGGTGTGGGTGGGGTTGTCTACAGCCGCTTTAAGGGACTAAAAGGATGATATAAAGTTAAGATTTTAATGATACACAAACTATCTAAAAGGTATATGTAATTTTACCTACTTAAACAATCACATTGATAATAACATTAGTGGGAATACTATAGCCCTGCGATGGAATGGTGACCTGTCCAGGGTATTTTCCTGCCTCTCACCCAATAAACGCTGTGGGATAGGCTCCAGCATGACTTCACAACCCGACTTCAGATAAGCAGTTGGCAATGGATGGATAAAATACTATAAATAAGATAATGAAAGTATAGCGTTTCTTCAAAACCCATCAATTTCTGTTTCAGAATATTAGCTCTACAAAATCTGTTATTCTATGGTCTGAACCCGTACATCGATGGGTCCCATGTAGGGATGAATGCTTTAGCGGCCAATTAAATGTGGATCCATCCTAACCAAGAAATTTAATTGGGTGTTAGGGTGTACCTTCCCATGAAGGATGAACTGTTGTGTTTGAATTCAGACCAGAACATGACAGATTTTATCTGTCATTGGCTGAACTGTATTTTTTTCTTTTTTTACTTACAAGCAGATGAATACTGTTTTCATCTTCATCAAAGCTTGAACAAACAAGCCTTACAATAAAAGAAAAAGTCCTCAGAATGGTCCTCCCTGAATTATACTAAATTTTAAAAATGTCACCTTAAAAGACCTGTTCCCTGTTCTGCATTCATGCCAACAGGACCATCATGACACATAAGATAAGCAGAGCATCAACCAATCTCGATCATCCATAGCAACAAGAATTTAATGTTTTTTTTATCTAGTAACTGGGAGGAAAGAGCTGGTGGGACCACTTGGCTGTGGGTGGGTGAGAGGGCTCAACCTGGGGTTTGTCTTACATCAGGAAGGAGGGGGGGGCAGTGCCAGAGCGCCAGGCTCACCTGCCCAGAGGCGCCTCCTCGGGATTGGCGCCAGGCACGGGATAGGGTGCACACGAGTCGTCGGAGGGAGTAGTCGGAGAGGAGCTGGGCAGGTAGACTGCAGTCCACAGCATCAGGTTGCGCACATGACACACTGGGTGAAGCACCTGTAAAAACACCTACAGGTTTAATCGTCGCTGGGACCACATAGCAGAAACAAGAGGGAGTTGTGAGAAAGTATGCCAAGTGGAAAAGATGATAGCAACCATCCTAGAAGTAGTATAATAATAACTATAAAAGTAAAGTATTAGAATACAACAGATTTTATGTCAAATTTTGAGAAAACATTAATTGTTGAGTATTTTCAGTTAACTAAAAGGGAAACGTGAAAGCTGTTTCATCAGTATAAAATTCAAAGAACACAAATCTACTCCATATAAGAGCAATTTTGAAAAATAATAGCAAGGAATGCAAACAAAAGACAAGCATAAACAACCACAAAATGTAACAACTCCCCAGACAGTGATAGAAACATAATAATGAATAAAGTTTAGGTTGAGAGTTTTTAACAATGAAAATAAAGAGATGTTATGAAATACATAACTCTGTATCTCCCTACACTTATATCTGTCCAGGCCTTTCTTCATTACCGTTGAATCTGTCCAGACCTGCAGGTGTAGGAATACCTGATGATTTTAGGCTGGCGGAATCCAAAGTTGTCTTTAACATCAATCATCAACAAACTTTAAATTGTTTGTTCTAGGTTGGTGCTGGTCCTTATTTGAATGCCCGCTTGGAGAAGAAGTAAGTGAATGAATGTCAAGTGCAATCAAATGGTGAACGTACGGTTTCGGAGTGTGAGGAGTAGAGCATATTTCTCAGGGCACGATTGGCTGGTCTCAGCAGTGACCACACTGAGCAGGTTCTTTCCTGGACGTGACGGTCCTCCCTCTCCTTGCCACTGTTGCACAGGAAGGTGCCAAACAGACACGAGTAGGTGTGTTGTACCAGTTTCACCTGCGTGCAGGCAGACGGACACACAGACACACACACACGATATTTAAAGGCTTCCAAACACCTAGTCAGGAGAAGATGAAAAATACTCTGCATCTCCCTTCCAAAATGTGATAAAATACCTTCACATTAATTGTATAAGACAGTCAGATATTGAGCATAAGCTCTCTTATATCAATGGTAGTAATCTCAACATAAACAGTCTCCTCCATCTAATCCCCTGATCTGAGCCGATTTAGACTGTGGGCTAATTGGGTTTAATTTCCTTTCACACTGACCAGGAAGGCCTCGTTGAACTCAAAGGAACACGGGTACTGCCTCTGCAGCTGGTGGACACAGTCCAGCCACTGCAGGAAGACAGGGCAGCGCTCATTCAGGTCCTCAGAGTTTTCCCCATGGCCACACCGGTCAGCAAATTTGTGACCAAAGTCCAGCCACTCAGTCTCCACCAGGACCTGGAAGCCCTGTGATAAACAGGATAACAACAACAACTTAGTTCTGCAGTGTAGGCAGAATGAAGCAACCAGGTACCTTAAAGGAAATGAAAAAGGTTTTGGCACATTAACAATGAATGAATGAGCTCAATGTCCAAAGTCCAAATACACTGCGAATCTCAGATAAATAGAAAAAAAGAGATCCCAGAGCCATTAACTCTACCTCAATAGTGCGGTAGTATGGATCCAGCAACAATTTGGAGAGGGCAGCGATTTGGGGTGTGCGGTCCCAGCCATCGGAGCAGTGAACAAGTACAGGCCTGTGGTCACGATCCATGGCGTTGACTACCAGCAGGGCCGCCTTCAGCAAGAGGGACAGGTGCTGTAGCCACTTGGTGCTCTCCAGAGCAGACAGCCAGCTGCAAGCACAGAAGTAAGATCTCACCAACACATCAAATACTTCAGTCAACTCATCCACTCCTACAGAAGTTAAAGCTGCAATGAGATTTTCACTGATCATTTACCAGCCTCAATTTAATTTTGATGCCTCTATAGCACTGAAATAATATGAGACCATCAACTCAAAAAGTAGATACTGCTATATAATGATTTCAAATGCTTATCTCCAGGACAGATTCCTCGCATATTCAAGAGATTCAAGATGTTTATTCTCACTCTGGTTAAACAAGTACACTTGTGTGCACATATTGTGATGAAATTATCAAAAAAGAAACTTAAGAAAGAAACTTTGTCACGGTAATCCATCCATACAATGAAACTTCTTCTCTGCATTTAACCCACGCTATTGTTTAAGAGCAGTGGGTATCTACAGCACCCAGGAACCAACTCCAGTTCTTTTTCCTATTGCCTTGCTCAGGGGCAGACAGGAGTATTAACCCTAAAATGCATGTAATGTACTTATTTTAGATAGAGTTTTTCTAGCCTAGGTAACGAGAGCACCCAGAGAAAACCCACACAGACATAGGGAAACCATGAAAACTTCTCACAGAAAGGACCTGGGATGGCCTAAGATTCAAACCACGGACTTTCTTGCCATGAGCCAACAGCAGTAACCACTAGGCCAATATGCCGCCAGTAAAAATTAAAGATAAATCCTCTCATCGCTCTATATCTTGTAAACAATTGTTCCAAAACACCACCACAGCTCTCATAATTCTCCACAAATACATGAGCTACCAGATGAAAATCTTGGTGACAATGAAGTCATTCTTCCATGAAACACTACCGCCTTTGTCCACAAGGTTACACAAAATCAATAAAAATCCAAAACTCCTCGTTGCATCTTTAATGTTCCAGCTGGTTTAATTGACGAAAATGTCAAAGACTTTCCAGTTAGGTTCTGTGTATGAGATTAAGTTGAATTTACAAGAATTTTTTTGAATCCAATCATGTATTTTATACATGATCATCTCAGACGATTCTCATTAAAAAAGTGAATAATGTGTTTGTGAATGTGTTATATCTACTTTGAACAACAGAATAACAAAAAAATAGTGTTTACCATGGAGAAATCTAATTTGGGGAAATCAATTTTACTTGCTGATTTTCTACACCAAGGTCAACATTTTGAAATTTCCACTCTTGCTATGTTTTACCCCATGCATTAAATCCCTTGTGCACTCCTGTAAACAGAGCCCTGAGAAACTACACTACAGTACATACATCCACTGTATGAGCATGCTCATAAACATGCTAAACCACATGCCATAGGCACTCATTTATACAAAGCCTCTCCTTTAATATTTTCCCTTTACAAAAGACAGAATCTAATTATAAGATCAAGCATCAAGAAAGGATGTTTGAGTCTGCTCCAAGTCACAAGTATTTTCTTTTGACTTGATCTTTTAACCACTGCCTGGGGAAACTCTGACCTATTATTAGTTCCTGGGTATTTTCAACAATGTGATTTTGATTCAAGGGAGCCAGCATGATTCAATTACAATTCATTGTAGAATGGAATCTGGGAAGTGCAAATGGGAAGAGATCATCTGCTTGCGGCTGGGCCAGACCTTTCTAAATCAGACAGACCCAGGACAAAACACAACTGTGATTACTAGTTCCTACAGTTACTACAGAGTGTTTGCGAGCACTCTTTCCCTTCTGGAGTTTCAACATGAGAGCTAGAAGTGAGGTAGCCTGGAGGCACTGCAGGAGGCAGAAAACTCACTTGGCTGGATCAGGCATCTGAGTGCAGAGGAAACGGAGCGACTGGAAACTTTTACGGATGGAGTGGATGTTGGCCATGCCCATGAACACCACCTCACAGTTTGGATAGTACTCTGGAACAAGAAGAAAAGCAGCTGAAACATACATTTACAAACTCCATTGGGAGATTTTTATTTTAATCATAGAAAGTGCAGTTTAGCAAGCGCCTCTTTTCACAATTAATTCCACATGATTTTAATCTATTTTGTTAGTGTTCAGTGACAAATTGAAAGTTTGTACCTGGACATTCACAACCTCCCCCCTTGGCCCTATTAGCTACAGCAGCAGCATAGGATCTGGCATCCAGGATCAGTAATTTGTGGGGCTGGATGGCCAATGTCTCTACCTCTGAGCTGTTGGTCATGGAAGAATCTGACAGACAGAAAAACAAGTATGGGGGTTAAATTTAAAACTCCTTACAATAGTCATCCAGCAAAAGCACATCTCAGTGAAAATCAAAACACTTAGCTCAACAATGTCCCAAATATATTTCAGCTGTTCAGTATACTTTTTATAGCTGGCAGTCACAACTTAAATTCAACCTCTCTATCAATTAGATTCTGTCTCAACAAAATTTAGCATAAGATAAGATATTCCTTTATTAAGATATTCCTTTTTTAGTCCAACAGGGGGAGATTTGCAGTGTTACAGCAGCAAAGTGGTAAGCACAATCAGAGAAGCATAAAATCTAAGCAAGCATAAAATATATAAAAGCAATTTAAAAAAGGGGGAATGTTAAACAGAACATACAGTATGAACCAAAATAACAGAATCGGCAATTAACTAACTAAATGGTATGCGATCCAATTGTTCCAGAATAACTCTAAACATACTTTTTCTCCTCCTAGATGTAAAACATGACCATAAATTATTCATTTTTAATAAATATATTCAAATGCAGAGGATGGTCTTTACCTGACATTACCGGTCTACAAATCATTGGTTTAAGTCAATGATGATGAGCCGTTCAAAACAATTCTCCATTTCAAGTTAATTCACTGAATAACTAAACTATCAAAAACGTGTGTTAACTAACACTCTTCCTTAAACTGAATAAGCACCCAACAAAACCTTCAAAAAACAGGACCAGGTCTTTGCATATTTCACCATGCTAAGATATAGCAAACAAAAACCAATAACGGTCATAAGGATTTACTGTGAGATGTGATTTACTAGAGATGAAGTCAAAACGGACCTTTCTCTAATTGGTTATCACTAGGATTTAAAATAAATCATGTACAGGCATATCCATCAGAGCCTCCATTTGACACCTAAAAGTGTTATGAACAATGAGCCTTTATGGGCTTGTCGTCTCAGACCAGCCTTGACAGATTGAATGGCTCCCAAGTGTCTGTTGCCAATCCAGACAGATAGCAAGGTACCTGCACTAAATATCCACCCATGTGCATCCATGGATATGTTCAGAATTAGAGGTATACGCAATTTATGGGGTCAAGTATGTGTGGGTGTGTATATGTGACTGAGAACATGAGAGTATGAGTGAGATGGCATGAGAGTGGGGGACTGTGTGAGAATAGTGAGATACAGTGTGAGCGCTCACCGAAGTCCGTGTCTGACAGGTCAGTGCCATTGGTATAGGTACCATTAGATTGGAATTTCCGGGAACTACCATCTACAGCACAAGCCTTGGCAATGGACTGGACAAGGTGCTCATCATCTGCGTTCCTCCAGCCCCACCAGCTAACCTCAGGCTGGCCACAGCGGGCGATCACAGCCCCTGTACTCTGGTGCCTACAGAGGAGCATCAGCATGTGGAAAAGTCAGCAGGGATGCAACAACACTCCACTGTCCAGGCCGGTTTAAAGGGGCACTGAACCTATCTGGGTTAAATCCTTAGCAAGAGAGAATATCCCTCTCTCTAATTATGGGTAATATATCATGGTTATGTATCAAGATGATTTCTTTTCCTTCACAGACATAGCAGACTATCGTAACCTGGGAAAACTTTTCATGAAACTCTAGTGGTAGAAAAATGATGCCGCTGGATAAGGGACTCCGAGAGACACTCACCGATATACCACCGCAGGAAACCTCTTCCAGGAGCGGAAGGCAGCCACATTCTCCAGCTCCTTGTCAGTGATCCAAGCTGGCACCAGGAGTTGCTGAGGATAGCTGGAGCAGAGCCTGGCAATGCCAGGGGAGAGAGCAGACCAAGGGTTAAAAAAGAAGAGATAGAGACATGGACGGACAGACAGACAGAGACACAGAGAGAGATAGTGCCTTAGGGCTACCATCAACAAAGCCTCTGTCTACAGACACCTAATCCTGGGCTTGGCCTTTATCTGCACAGGCCTCGGCACCAGTGGAGAACAATAACACAGCCACCCACTGTCTTACACAAACAGTCTGACCCATGCCATATGCCAATGAAAGCAGAGGACAGAGATCTGACTTCTAGCTCAGTCAACATTGCAATACAGAGCCAGAGTGAAAACTGCCATTACCTGAACTTGCTGTTAATGTCAGAGATTCTCCAGGCATTTTGAGTATCAAAGCCCATCCTCTCCACCTCATTCTTAAACCAGGAGGTCACATGCTCACCTAATGGGACAGAAATTACCAATAAGACCAAAGTGGAATGAATCACAGCAGACACACTGCAAAAATAATTCTAGGAGACCTTAGAAACATACCCGGTCTGCACAGCTCCCCATGTTGTTCCTTCTCCCCAGCATATACATCCATACAAATAGCATGAAAGGCAAAGGAGAAGAGATCCTCCAGGCAAGCAGGAGGATGCACCACTCCAGATAGTCGCTTCAGCCACTCTTGACAATGCTCAAAGGTGGAAAACTGGCACCTAGAAATACCCCAAATTCAAATATTACACTTTGGAAAATGGGATAACAGTAACTTGGAGAGGAATTAAAAAGTCAATATCAGTGTTAATACACAAAATTCAATGTATTTCTGAGACAACACTTATCAAACATTCCCTGCATTCCCTGCAGAAAATAAAAAGCACTTTTCTCAAAAATATAGAAAAAATATCAGTTGTGTATTTATAATCCTATTTGGTTTTTTGAGCTACCCCATGCTCAACTGAATTTCTCAATTCCGGATTACAAATCTGCATTTTTTTCTTCTTCTATTTAAAAAATTATTCAAAATAATTTAGATTGTAATTTCCAAATACGGTAAAGCATCAACATGTAGTTTTTTTCCTCCCAAGTATAGAAAAATAAGAAAAAGGAGACATTAAAATTGACAAAAGAGTTTTTTTCATGTGCATACACACCACTGGTCTTACCTGACAATCTTACAGTCTTTACATGTGACATGAAGTTGAAACATGTCACGACACTCCACACTCTCTATGAGCTGAAGAGGGACCTGTGGAGCAACCAAGAACAGAGGTAAATTTTAAACCCAATCACACTAATATAAACCCTAACCTAGCTGCTTGGCATTTCTCAAATCCATGGAAAAAAGCATGAGTTCAATACTAGCTCTCCAAAGGGACATGTCTTAAGTAAGTTGGCCCAAAAAATATATCAACATGCAGTCAATACAAGCAGTGTAGAAAACCATAGAGGACTAATCCTTTGGGCAAGAAGTAGGGCTGGGTGATATGGAAAAAATCAAATATCACAATATTTCTGATCCAATCTATACCTGATTATCAACATTATGATGATATTGTAAGAATGACTGGTTTCATGAGATATTTGGGTTAGGACAAGAGATTTTCAAATAGTCTTTGCTAATGTCGATATGATGAACAAGTAAGTAGAAGCAAATAACAGAATGGCTATAAAAGTCTAATAAGTTCAGAGTAGGTTATCCCTTTACTGTAATACAGCCTTTTAAACGAGGAAAGGTCAACACTTATACCATATCACAATATCGTTATATTCAAACTCACAGACGATATCCTGATATCAATATATCGCCCAGCCCTAGCTAAAAGTTAGTGGTGGTCAACACAATGCAGTTCACAGTAAAATGCTTTCATGCCAAGAATCAGTCCTGTGTACTGCAACACTTTTAGCATTAGGTCAATCTCAGTATAAATCGCAGCGTCTTGCCAGCAAGGCACCAACAGTAAGCCATTTACAAGTTACCCGTCAAGCCAAATAGAGCAGTTCCACTCATTCTCATCATTATTCATAACTTAACATCTTGCAGAACTCAATTAATATAAGTCGATGCACATATACAGCATTCCTCACTGTGGCTAAGAACAGGAAAACTAAAAATGAACTCTAGATCCTGAAAAGCTTGTATCAATGTTACCCTGCTAAATTTAAGTCCAAGTGTTAGCCTTTACAGGCAAATTCAATCCAAAGGACAGAACTGTTGAGTGCCCATGACTTATGAGGATATTTTGAATACTTCAGGGAAATAAGTAGGCTACTTTAACTAAGCTGGTGATCAGCTATGAGCATTCCATTGCTGTACAGTTTACGAGGGGCTAGTGTCGCCAATGCCGTTTTTCCAGACATAGCAAAAAAGACAACAACATGCAAGACAGACAGGCAGCCATCAACAGGTGGAGGCACAAGTGAAAAAACACATCCACGCCGGATTCAAGCTCCCAAGAATTTGGTTTGGTGTTAAGAGCAATGATCATGTCATTGAGAGCCATGACTCTGCAGATTCACATTCAAACCAAACTACACCGGCTGCTTTCATTGATAACCCCCCTCCCCTCTCCAGTTAAAATGGTGCCATTTGCCAAAATCAGCTTAGAGAGTTCTCGAATGGTACGAATAGCTGTAAACTCTTGGCACTCAATGTCAAATGAGTGAAATGTTCCAAGTATTGCTGGGCCTTTAATCCTGAGTGTATGCTTTTTTTCCATTTACACAACAAGTCCAGCACTTGGCCTTTGAGAACATAAAAGTGTGTATCCCAATTTCTCAAGTCATCAGCACGTTAATAGTCAGGCGCACATACAAATTACAGCCATGTTACACACGCCGTGCAGTGCTTCTTGGTACTTACTGACACCTCACAACAACAATTCTGCTATCCAAAACAAAACAAAGGGAACAATTAAAAATATGATAAGATCAGGATTTGCTTATTTAGGCACCCAGAGCCCCCTCTCTACCTGATTTGCATAAAGCCAATCATATTCCTTTAATCCAGTGTATTAAGTAGGATCTCACCTTTGTTATTGCTGGGGAGGGTACACCTATTTAAAATGAAAGTTCTACCAAGCTTATTATATCTGATTCAAATGGTCCCTATGTCATAATCACATAAATCCCTATCAGAGTTGAATAGTGCCATCATAGCGTTTCTATGGCGAATCAAAGGTTCAAGACTGAACCTGGCCCACCTACAGCTTCTTCTGGAGAGGGACAGTCTAGCTGTTCCTAATTTTAAATTGTACCAACTCCCATGACTCTGCAGAAATATTAGAGACTGGTTTCAAGAAGACCCAGCCAATGCTGAAGAAAAGTTATTGACTTCTAAATAAAAACGTTCCTTCTATATGAACTGATTCACCTTTTTTGTGACATTTCTAGGAAATGGGTCAATTAAGCTATACACCAAGCCAGGTTCTCCACATGGGTCTAGAGCAGAACTCACTAAGACAATAGGAGACATTGTAGAAAACGGTTCAATGCTGACTTGTGATCAGTTAAAAGATGGGAAAAAAATCCTAGCCACCTATTTTTTAGGTCCTTAGTTATGCAACTATAGTGTATCCACTCTCAAACAGTCTAAATACAGTGGTGCAATCTCTTCAGAACAAATATTAATTAATGGCGAGTACTCAACCAAATTAGTAACGTGATTCTATGGGTCACTCTCCAGGACAGTGAAGGATAATACAGTTAAAATTAAACCAGAAAGAGAGGATGAATTTGGTGTTGTATTGTAGATAAAAGGGTGAGATGATTATGCAGCTCAATCTATTTGGTTCTTTTACAACTAACAGAGCAAAATGACTACAATTTGACAGGGATCACAGGCTATATATTAACAAAGTTAGATGTTATAAAATGAACCAAGATCTAATCAAATTTTTGTGCAAAGTGGAAGACTACAAATGGCATATATGTTTACCATTTACAAGAATGTGTATGGGGTCCATTTTTGCATGTCATAATTAGTTCCATCATTGTGGGGGTGGACACGGACTTAGATAAGAGCTTGGGGAATTGAGGCTGGATGTCTGCAGTAGGCCTCAAACCTACTGCAGTAGGCCCTGCACTAGGTTTGAATCTACAACATCTGGCTCATCATTTCCTGAAGCGCATTGCCTACCACTGAGCTACTGAAGAATAAAATATGCATATATTCATAAATTCTGCAAAGAAATCAATGACATCATTGGTCAAATAGTGAACATTTCTCCTTTGTCATGCATTGGTAAATATAATCCGCAAACTATTCCATCAAAATAATGAATAAAGTAATCATGAAAATTACCATATTCTGTCGTAGGTGAAGCATTTTTTTATCTGAGGGTCACGGGAACCCCCTAACATCACACTGTGGATACATAGTGCATAAGACTTCATGTCTCTCAAAGCTCTCAGATTTTATTTAAGAGAGGAACTTTATCTGTTTTATAAGATCTGGAGACCTTTTACAACTTAGGACCCGACCCGATTGTTTATGGACATTAACAGCAGGACTTTAAGGTCTGGCCTAGGGAAAGCAGATGTTTCATTTTCCATACATTATATTTAGACATTCCTGTTTTGCATAGCTTTTTCTTCTGTCAATGTTTGAGTTAAAATTTCATATATAGAAACTATAAGTGACAATATGGTTGTTTAAAAATCCTGTCCTTGGGAAGTGCTGTTGTTGCCACACATTCCATATATCCTACAGCTGTGGCTTCATTTTTGCTCTCGAATCAACAACCACAATCTCACTGTCATCAAAATTCCTAAACTGCTTGTTAACAGTCTTCTCAGCACTCATCCTCCACTCTGCTCCCTGTTAGCACCTCCCACCACACTGGCAGCTCCGTGAGTGCTACCATGTGATTTTGGAGTTTCCTTAAGAATGGAGTTTCAATCCAATTTCAATGTGTGGGGAGAACACTGGCTCCATTTAATGCGAGTAAGAAGCCGGAATGGGATACTGGAACTAGGTTTAATTAACCCAGACCAGCACGTGACACCAAATGAACAGAAAACAAGCAAAATCGACTAGAATCACTTTGAAAATCTAACAAATACAACTGATCCGACTGATCGAATGCAATGGGATGAGAATATACGAGTCACAACCCCTAAATTTGAACAACTTCTCAGGTACTACTGTAGCAAACTTAATCATTTTCCAATATGATACAAAAAAGGCCAAGCACAAAAAATAAACAAAATAACCCAAGTAGAATGACATAAAATCACATTTACATTCATTTTTATAATGAGCATTAGTCCAAAACTGGAGCCAACATGCTAACATCTAAATAACATCCTGCTGCATGGCACAAGTAGTAGTGTAATCCTAGAGATGGAGACAACTGATTTTTTTTCTTTCTGGAAAAGTGACTGGACCCAGACAACAAAGCTGGCCTCTCTCTAACATGGTGAAAAGGGGAGAGGGTGTGACTGTAATGCATCCCCAATGGAACCAATGCAACCATAGCAACAAGTGGCGAGAGAATGCTGGATGAGAAGCGTGTGGAAATGGAGCTGATGGAGAGTCAGGCAACTCTGTTGCGATGACCATCAGCCACAGACTCCGCAAACCAATGGGTTGCTGGACAACAATGCTTGTACACTGGAAACAGCTCTGTCCATTCACTAAATACCAGAAAAATGCATCACATGCCCTAATGTAAGGACAATATAATTTATTCAAGAGCTCTTCTTAGTTGCCTGCTGACCTCCTGTTTTACATTTCACAGCATACTGCTCACTTCTGAGTGGTACTAACATTGACGACGGACTCCTTGAATTTGATGTGTAGACGGTAGTTGGACATAGCGATGATGGCATCTTCAGCTCTCCCCACAGACTCTGTAACCTCCCCATGCAGCTGAGGAAAGGGCACCTAACAACACAGGAAATAAAAAACATGAGAAAGTGAACCACGCAGCCAGACCACAGGTGAAGATAACGTACACACAGGCTAGAACAACTTGATTAAAAAAAGAGCATTGCCCAATTTGTTATGTGTTGTAATTCTAATTACTAATATGGACAATTAAGGCAAATCATTTGAGGAACACATTTATTTTTCTGCACTGTTCTTATATGTAAACTTTGATTATCTTCAGATGGAGCAGATGGTCTCAGTAAAAAAAGTATTTCAAAAATGACAATATACCAGAATTCAATGATGTAAAAATAATAGCCTGTTTGTTTTCTTTTGTATGGAACCATGTACAGCTTTTTACATTAGTCACCATTTGATGCACCACAACTGAGAAAGCCTAAAGCTAATTCATATCTGCAGTCCCTACATGTCTTTTGTTATGGTGGGAGGAAACTGAAGTACCTGGAGGAAACTCACATAAATAAGCTGAGAACAAGCAAACTCCATTTAGAAAGAATCTGGGATAAGATTCAAACCCAGGTCCTTCTTCCTGTGAGGCATCGGCGCAGACTGCTGCACCACCCAACTGTTAATAGCCTCATTACTAATTGTGTTACCTGATGGACAGAAAAATCCATGCATTTACATAATCCTTTGACAAAGAGGTGATGGCATACCTTGGGTCATTTCCAAATTAATTTTATCCATTTGCACTTTTGCAGCAACCTCGGTGGAAAATTCCTTAATTTTCTCTTGACAGCCAGTACACTAACCTAGGGTTCCTCAAATGAAAGTGAAATCAACTCGGCCGTTGCGTAAAGGTTATGCAACTAGCACCAGAGGACAATAAACCCTTAACTTGTGAGAGAATAAGGTTTTACAGCATACAATAGCTATGCCTACCTGCATGTTTTCTTCTTCCAAGACAGGGGATTTCTTAGTGAAGATCTGATCGGGCTGGATACACTCCAAGCTTTGCTGCCCCTCCTCCTCCTACAGAACAAAGATCAGGAATTGAACTCCATTTTCATTACATTATTAAATCGGAAATCACAATCTTCTTTCACTTCCATACTTCAGACCAATTTAAGTCTGTCATTTGGAATCTGTTTATACAGGAGAGACTAGTTTAACATGCATGTTATTTGTTTTTCACTATTTCCTAGCACTCGTATAATTACACACCCATTACAGTTTGGGAGCTATCCAGTATGACCACAGTTTTCTATTGATCACCAATGTGAAGATTTACGAGAGCAATAGGGTGTTAAGTGGCTTGTATAAGACTGGTCACACAAACTACGGTTAATTGGCTTTCACAATATCTGGAAAGGAAGAAAATGTCACACCTCTTGTTTCAGCATAAAGCTCACTTAAAGGGAAATTACACTGATGGTTTTGTGTGTGTGCAACTAATACTGAACACCAATGTGGTCGATTTAAGCAATAAGGTCCTCATTGTACATGATATAAATAGAGAATCGCTGTTGTCTTGTTCTAGTCTTTCCCGCAACGAATTAACCTGCCTGAATTCATTGCTTGCAAACCTCTGTATCGTCGTCCAAAAAATCTTCCATGCTAATTCTCTGAAATGTATAGTCATAATCAGAAACATGGCTAAGATGAGTGAATGAGGAATTGTGCTTTATAATGTATTTTACAGTATATTAGAGTATTAGAAACCCTGGTAGAGCTGCAGTTTAATCATGCTACATCATTTGGTAGCCATAGAAAACCTGGTTTCACTGCTGCTCCAGAGATGCTTCAGTGTGCGGCATCAATGCATCTTTGTATGACCATCATCTTCTCTCCAGCTAGACTAACACATGCTATCCCGTCTTGTCTCTTAGACACAATGCTACACTGCAACGCACTGTTTCGCAGTTGCCTTTTAGTCACTAGCCATTCAGTTGAATGTGTAAAGACAAATATTTTTTTAAAGGGCACACAGACTAAGTGATTTTTAAGAAGCTAGTGCCAGTTTGAATCTCAGCTGCACCATTTCCAACCATGGCTGGAGGTCCATAGTTAGTGGGGCATAATTGGCTAAGCCTCACATGGGTATAGGGGTTAGGTTGGAAATAGGATTCTAGGTTTGCTAGTGTCCCCCTCTAGGTCGTCCGGGCGCTCCTGGTTAAGTGAACGGAGAGTACTTTGTTCTCCTCCAATGGCCAAGCACTGTGCTTTCCCCACGAGACCGCGGTGTGAGAAACAGCGAGGGCTACTCGTCACATGACTTGGAGGACTCACATACTACGGTTTCCTAATTCCTGTCGACGTTCTAGAGGGGTATCAAACCAACGCATCCAGCAACAAGCAACTCGGGGAATTCAGGTGGGGGATATAAAAGAAGCTAGTTTCTGGGCTTCACTACACATATTTCAGTAGAGATCCATGGGCAATGGCAATCACTGTGTTTGAGTGATCATGAATAGGCAGAGTTTCGTCAGATGGGACAAGATGCTGGGACGAAGAGAGTTTAAGGTGGCCTGCAAAGATGGCAGATAAAGGAGAAGCGCGGTATGTCCCTGTGGGAAGCTGGATCAGCGTGACCACTGTCCATGAGCCAAGCTGACACAGAAAGTTGCCATGGAAGGAGGAGCACTGTGTTGGGGCCAGCCAGGGGGCAAACACAGGACAGTGCCAAAAAGCACAAGAACTCACTTTCTTTCTATTTCTCACACATACACACACTCTGACAAGCAACACATCCATTTCAGCGTCTATGTTCCTATGCAATATAACAACTGAAGTTTCAGCAGTCAGAACTGAAAGCTGCCCTGCTGACACAGTGGCCAAAGTAAAACTCTGACATGGCTATGGCTGCCATACTAGTCTGGCTCCTGTTAAAGAGAGCTGATTGAAAGTGGAAATCAATGGAGAGTTTTTGATTCTACAGACAGTACACAGGACAAATGAAAGTTATTATGTAAAACATGAATGATAATGATGCACTTTACCATGGTCCCTGTGAGGGAGTATGGGTCACCTAACAAGGAACTTGTTGGGCCTTCTCCCCCTGAAACCAAACCTCAGTCTATAAAAGATAAAAAGATGAATTAATAATAATAATAAATATAATAACTTGAACACAAGACAAATAAACGTACATATATCTTTGTTTAATAATATTTAAGAAGGTAGCAACCACCTACTTACATGGAGTTTAACCTCATGCTTAAGTTGCATGCCTAAACATTTCCAGAAGGTATAGCTTTCCCCTTTTTAGCCTGCAATGGGCTTAATCTTAGACCGAAAACAACCGACATCATTCTTAAAATTTACTCAGGCAATGCTTGTAGAAATAAACCTATTTCAGAATAATAATTGGGTGTAGGCTTGTTTGTTATTTTGAAAGACCTTATCACCTGCACAATGGATTTCAAGTCAACATTTTAAATATTTTTGTTTCAGTCGGGGTTACTAAGATATCAATATCAACAATTTTGACACTCATCTGAAGTCAGGTTGCAGGGGAATTGGAGTCTATCTTGGTGCTCATTGGACAAAAGGCAGGGAAACACCCTGGACAGGTCACTAGTCCATCACAGGGCAGAGAATTCAAAACTGAACTTTGCAATTCAGCAGATCTATTGACTATTCTTCATTTTTTTAAACAGAAACACTAACACATACCTGAAAAGCACACAGTTGCTCAACATCAACATATGAGTGCTGACTTTGAAAATACCGCAAGAAGAAAGTAACAGTTGTTTGCTATGACAAATCAAATTGTAGTGGTTGATATAGACCTTCGCTTCCAATTCCCCAATAACCTTTTCCCATATGTAAAGTGTCAATGGTATCTGATAGCAATATAGTTCCAGGTTCCCGGTAATTAATACTTTAAAGTTAGCTGATCCCACACCATGATGAATGCAAATAATATAGCTAAATGACCGTAAGGGCTTTTTGATTGTTATTTAATTCATACGGTGGGAATTAATAATGATTGTTGAATACAAAGTGCATTTATACAAGTATGAAATATAATATAAGCGACATTAGGATATTTGTTGATTGTTCTGTGACTAGGGTTAAATCACATACTCTAACATAGTTTGTGTACCATACCTTGAGAGATTTCAGCAGCTGATAATTTGCAGAGACAGAGAGCAGATAGCTCTCAAATAAACAGGTCTACAAACCATCTCCACAAATGGAAATGGGATGGAATGGAATTTGTATTTAATTATATCAGGGATTATTAAAATCTGAAAAAAATACAAATGCAACTTGATGCCTTCTAAGTCTTGCAAATCACTGTGTCAGTTTGGATCACAGTACTCACTTAAAAGACAGGCCACCCAAGCAGTTTCCTCAATGACATAAAATTGCTCCGATGATCATTTTTCAACTTGTGACAGCCACATGAACACAACACATTTAGCTGTCTAGCTAAGAAACTTGTCACCTGATCTGCGCTACAAATCTTTGCAGTTCTGCCACTGACATTAGTTGCAAATGCATCTGAACATGAGGAGATATGGGGGGTGGGGATCATGCATTTTGGCATAATCAATTACAATGAAGGGCATTAGGCTTAAAGCAGCCCATTTTGACTGGTGCATTATAAGGCCCTGGTTGGGTGGTCATGTTCTAAAAGGTTCAATAGCAGATCAGTCCCATATTGACTGTTACCATAATGCAAGACATAGCGAAATGTAGGTCTTGACGGGGGTATAAATTCAGTCAAAAGCAAGATATGAGAGTCACATCAATACTTGCGGCCCCTGGTGCAAAACCACTTATTACTTACCACAAACAAGAGGAGAGTTGTCCTGATGTGCCCGTTTTGAAATGTTCAGTTGTAGAACATAGGAATCTGTAGTAAAAGACAAACATGAAAAACAGTACTGAGATAATGGTTTCACTACACACTGTACTATATTTGACAAAGCAGACTTTTTACTGCAGCATTTGACCTACAGTAGTTAATTAAATTAATTGGTTGAATTTAGCTCAACGTGCAACTACATTGGTGGTTAAGAGTAGCTTGCAAACCAAATGAGAGAAGCTGCTTTGACATATTTGTGGAACAGAAAGGAAACAAGACAATCTGGTCTTGAGGCAGTGTGCCTTCAGTCTAGCTGGTTACCATGAAGTCTTGTTTCATTCAGTCACTCAGGCTACGAAGACTACAGTCAGAAACAGATTACAGAACCAAGCTAATGCTGTAAATTTGTGGGATGAGACGTGGAACCTGTGACAATTGGTCTGACAGAAAAAAAGACAAGTTTCAATCCTTGCTCCCTTTTGGCCTTGTAGTTACCACAGGCTGTTAAAATATATAACATTGGAAAAGATGAATGATTGAAAAAAGAAGGGAACTGTCAATGCAACAATAGTTGATTATCTGCCAAGGTGGCGCAGACATACCACAAGCAAACTTTTAACTTCATTTATAGGGTGGCTGGTTTTAGTACCAGTATATGAGCATTTAAATGTAAACACTACTCAGTGTCACGGGATGCATTAAGCTAAACAGAACAAGTTCACAGAGTCATAATCCAGCATCCATATTAAAAACAGATGACGTTCCCTTGGGCCTGCAAACAATTGAAAGGTCAGTAACTCTTGCCTAAGTCGAAACCTGACCTTAGAAGGTCAGAGGGAAGAGGCTTTGGATCTACTCCAAGAAGTCACAAAGGCTTGCTTGGTGGCACCAAGGAAAAAAACATCCATTGCACCTGCAACACCCAAGGCCTTTGAGTCCCTCAACTGTGTTGTTGAGACTAGTGTTAAGCAGCCTAGAGAGGTCATTACTCCACTTAGGAATCCAGTTCACTGCTGGCGCTAACCGATAAAGCATATCTTACACCAACAGACACACACTCACACAAGCTATGTTTACCGCAGCGGCCTCTTGACCCATGGCTACGTCTCAGTCGAGCTCTGTGTTCAGAATTACACAGGGCAGGCTAAGCCCCTTAGAGCCTTAACGTTACTCCTATCCCGTGACAAGCTATCATGCATTACAGGCAGAACAAACTAATATACAAGTGGTCTCAGACAGCTAGCTACATAACCATGCATCAAACAACAACCTGGCATCTGATTGAATCAGTGGATTTGTTTGCATTGACATATCACTTTAATGATAAAATAAGGGTTATGCAATCAGCACTACCCCACAAAAACACGAATTGATCCTGCGTTACATGAATAGACCAATGTTAGGTTAGTATGTTTCTCATTTGATGGTGATTCATTTTATCATCCCAATAAAACGTTAACTCGTTTTAAGCTTGTTGCAGTTGATTTATTGACTAGATAACGTAGGTTCAAACATGAAACCACATTCCACCACTCCCAAGAATCAATGAGATACTTAAAAAAAATGAAATTGCAGACGGCTCACTCCTGAGTAACCCGAAGCTAAAACTAAACTACACTTGAGCTCTTGGTTTCTGAGTAACTAGCATACGTGTGGCTGACAGGACATTCAAATTGTCCGCCATTTAACTTCAACGAACACGATTTTCAATACCACCTTGCTTCTGGCGAAGATATAAAGTAAACTAGATGGGTCAAGAAAAGTATACGTTGGCAGTGTAACGTTAGCGTTAAGCAGCTAGCTAACGTTCGGCGAATAGTAGACGTTGAGTTCCCTACGCACCCAGAATCTAAATTCATTTTCAGGGAACATGCGTGTAGTTGTCGATTTTGAAATATGTTATTCAGCAAAGGAAAGTATAGGTTGAGGGGGACGCCGTCCAACAACTCGCCCGGCTAGCTGAGTCTTGAGCTAATCGTTAGCGTAGGATCTATGGAAGTGGTTTTGTTGTTGTTATGAGATGGAGGGCGGAACCCCCCCCAAAACGGAGGCCTCCGTCAAAACACCGAGAAATGGAGACAGCCGGGCGGACTCACCGACGTGAAAAGGGGGTGACCGGAGTACTTAACACCGCCAAATGGGTCGAGGATCCGCACAACCGCTTAGCAATGAATCAGCCTCGATCAAAGAAGCAACATTAGTCATGTCCGAAGCCGAGGCCAGTCTCACTGCTGCGTCCCGTCCAGGAGCAGAGCCATCGCCATCGCTGTGAAATCTCCAACCCGACACGCTTACGTGCGGACGTGACATCACCACGCCACGGCGTACGTTGGCCTGTTGGTGTTTTAGACAAGGGGCGCTCCGGGGTGGGCGGGGCTCAGAGACGGGCCACGAGGCAGGATAAACACAGGGGTATCAG